>JAECZO010000009.1:90947-129196 GCA_019188245.1 Novymonas esmeraldas | reverse complement strand
AAAGAAAAAAAAAACTAGTAGCGACGGTTTGAGCAACGAGACAACACCCTACACCAACGACACACAAGAAGAGCAAAAAAAAAAAAAAAAAAGGGGGGGGGGGGGGGGGGGGGAAGGAGAAGGAGATTGAGGAGGCGGAGATGCAGCAGAGAGGAAAGACAGACCACACGGACCGACCTTGAAACACGCGCGCGCACAGGTCCACACCACCAGCACAACAACAGCAGCAGCAGAAAGAAAGAAAAAAAAAACTAGTAGCGACGGTTTGAGCAACGAGACAACACCCTACACCAACGACACACTAGAAGAGCAAAAAAAAAAAAAAAAAAAGAGGGGAAGAAAAAAGTACACGTGGCCGGCACGCCAGGCAACAACAATAAAACAAAACCGTGCTCCACACAGGAAGCACACGACCACCAAAACTCAACAATAACAACCACAACGAGACGCGGAAGTCAAAACACCGGCACAACTCGTACACACACACACACAGACAGACACAGAGAGAGACACAGACACACAAACAGCAAGAGACTCAGTCGAGTGACGGAGATGGGGAAGGAAAGAGAAGAGAGAGAGAGGGGAAGGATAAGCAGCGCTACCTATCCGTGTGTGTGCCTGCCACTGATTCCCGCCTCCTAGCTAGAGGGGAGCTAAATGGAGCACAAACAACCGTGAACTAGAGTCCGGGCGTGGGAGAAGAGAGAGATGAGGGGCGGAGGAGGAGGTCACACCTCTGACACCGCTGGATCGGGTGTCCTCGTCGCTCGCTCGCTCGCTCTCTACAGTGCAGGGTAGAGCGAGGGGCGTTCCGAGGTGGAGGACCGCAACAGCACTAACACCGAGCAACAACAACAGAAAAACAGAAACAAAAAAAAAAAGGGTCGACTACGTCGGCGAGCAGGGATGCGTGAGTGTGTGAGTGAATGAAGGACACGTCCGTGAATAGCACACAGTAAAGAAGGAGCGAAACAGGGAGACAGAGTGACAAAAACACACACGCACACAGCACACTGATCAGAAGTGACTGAAGTGCCGTGTGAGATGTCCACCGATTGCGAGAGACACACACAGCCACGCTGTTCACACACCGCGACTATTCGTTGTGTGTGTGCGTGTGTGTGTGTGTCTGTCTGTCTGTTTCTGTTTCTGTTTGCTGTTGTACTAGAAGAGAGGAGCGCTCAAGGGACGAGTGTGTTTGAATAAGGCGTGAGATGGAAAGAGCTCGTCGTGGCGCGCGACTGACTATCGATCTAGAAGACTGGTTGTGTGTGACCCCCCCCCCAAAGAGCACGCACACTCACTCGGAGAGATTGTGATGGAGGCGTGGGTGCAGACACCTGCGTGTCCTGTGTACGCAGCGGAACGTTTCACAGATATATAGAGAGAGTATGGGATCGGCGATGGGCGGCGTTGGTCTCGCTGGCTCGTGCGTGTGTGTGTGTCGTGGTTGTGATGGAGCAACGGCGCTACCAAGAGACAGCTGCGCTCCTTCACGCACACAGTAGCACAGACCTCACACCCAAGAAAACAAAAAAAAAAAAAACAGAAGAGCGGTCACACAAACACACGCACAAGAGGGAGAGAGAGAGATGAGGGGGAGGAAGTGAATTGGTATCGCAGATCGCGGCGGTGGAAGACTGAGGGAGGGGGTGGGGTGAAGCGACTCTGTTCGATGTTGCTGTCCTACTCCGTCTTTGTGTGCCTGCTCTGTGGTGACGATGGCGACATGCACACACGGACACACTACGCACGCGCGTGTCTTCCCAGCAGGAGACAGCGACGGCGCAGGAGAACTAAAGTGTTGAAGGGAGGGAGAGAGGGAGAGAGAGAGAGCAACGAAGAGAGACGAAGTCGAATGCCAACACACACACAAAAAAAAAAAAAAAAAGAAGCGACAGGGAAGGGAGAAGACCAAAAAAAAAAAAAAAAAAGAGAAAGAGAGAGAAAGAGAAGAAAAAAAAAAACAGAAAACAATGACGTGTGAGGACGAGTAGTACGCACGCACACGCACACAACCACAGAGGCAGACCGACACAGGTGTGCACGACCACACGACCAGAGCGAGGAGGCGAGGAGTCGGTTCTTGTGTTGCGAGCCGACTTTCTCTCTTCGTGGTTGGCAACGGGTTGTGAGAGAGAGAGGGAGAGGGAGTAGAGGAGGTTCTGAAAACGTAGTCTTTCACCGTGTGAATATATGTGAGTGCGTGTGAGTGGTGTGTGTGTGTGTGTGTGTGGCGTGGTGTGGGAGAATACCTGCACAAACGTGTAACGAAGAGAGGAAGGACTTGTTTCGACAACACCAACAATGTGTGATGGTGGTGCACGTGTGAACAAACGTATATATGTGTGTGTGTGTGGTGCGGGTCAAGTGAGGTGGAGGGGAAGGAAGATGCATGGGAGAGCATGACAGAGTGGGACAGAGAAAAGCGGCGAAATGCAGCACCACTATCGCCATGTGTATCTGCATGTGCGCGTGTGTGTCTGTTCTTCTTCTTTTTTTAATTATTTTGTTTTGGAGAGGTGGGGGACACACTCCAAGACGCACACATCTATACACACCTGAACACGCACACACCTCACACACTTTCTTCGAGAGATAGAGAGTGTGTGTGGGGGAGGGGAGAGGGAAGGAGGGGAAGGTGGTGGGGGAGGCAAAGGTGGTGGATTCCTCTCTTGCTCCTTCTCCAGTTTGATCTATGACACACACATACACACACACACACACACACACACACACCCTCCGGCTGTTCCATCAACTGATGCAACAGGAGTGATGAGTTGAAATTGCAGCGTAAAAAAAAAAAAAGGCGACAAAGAGAGGAGAGGGACGCGGACAGTTGTTGTGTTTGTTTGTGTGTGCGTGTGTGTGTGGGGGTGTGCGGGATGTGAGGCAATACTGCGACGTACGCGCCTTCTTCATCCCGAGCACACAAAGACACACACACATACACCAGTCATCTCCTCCTCGGAGAGAGAGACACGCGCTTGAGACAGACGCACAGGCACACACGTGTCTTCGGCAGGACCTAGAAGTACGCGCTCTCCACGACTGGGGCCGTCCTTGAGCTCGCTCGCTCCGCTACGTCGTCCCCGGCGGCGAAGAACGACTTGACCGCCAAGTCGTTGAAGGAGGAGCGCGGCGCATGTGCTGCGCGCGGCGCCAGCGTCGTCAGCCGAGCTGACGCGGCTGCGGGGCCGACGGCGGCCGGCTCGGTGCGGCCCAGCGACGATGTGCTGGCTCGGCCATGTGGCTCTGTCAGCCCCGCCGTCTCCGCGCTGCCGGCGCGGTCTTGGCTGCTGTGCGCCGGCGACGCGGATGTCGCCTTCTCGGCGAACAGCGACGGCCGCCGCGGCACCGCAGCGCCAGACGCCGCCGCTTGCGCCGCGGGGAGTGGTGCAGTCATCGACGGCGCGCGCTCGGCCGCCGCGGCGTTGCCGGTGTTCAGTGAGCGGTGGTCCGCGCTGCTGGCGGAGGTGGTGTAGAGCCCGCGGTGCCCGGACTGGCCGACGACGTGCGCGTTCGCACCGAACTCGCGCATCAGATCTGTTGCACCGCCGCCCGGCGCCGCGTCCATGGCGGACCCGGCCCTCGCCCCGACGTCGCGGCCGCCGTAGGCCGAGCTGAGCACACCCCAGTGGCGTCCGTTGATGCTTGTCGTCTGCTGCAGGCGCAGCAGGGCCTGCTGACTCAGCTTCACCTCCTGGACCAGCTGCTCGCGGGTGTTGTTTGTCGTCTCCAGCTGTTCGCGGAGGTCGTTGTTCTTGCGCAGCAGCTCGTGCACGCGCTCTGTCGCCGCTGCCGCCTCCTCCTGCAAGCGGCGCATACTGCCGTCCCGCTCCTGCAACAGCGCCTCCTGACTCCGCAGCTGGTCTGCCGCGATGCGGTAGCGGTCCTTCACATTCTTGATTGCCTGCAGCTGATTGGTGATGATGTGGTGCGCCTTGTCGAGATTCTTCTCCGCCTCGCGCACGCGGTCCGCCTGCTGCTTGTTCTGCTCTGCGAGGATGCGTATGTACTCGTCCTGCTTCTCGTAGTGGGCCTGCAGCGCCGCCACCTTCTCCTCCCGGCTGTGCAGGACGGTGCTGGTGCCGCGAAGTCGCTCCGTCAGCGTCACGTAGTTCAGCTCGTTCTCTGACATGGCCTTGGTCGCCTCCGCCTTGAAGTTTGCCAGCTCCTCGTTCATCTCGCGCAGCGTGGACAGCTCGCGCGCCTGCACCCCGGCCGTGTCGTGCGCGCTTCGCAGCTGTGACTGGAGCGTGGTCACGCTCGCCTCTAGGCTCGCCGCGTGAGCGCGCAGCTCTGCTGTGGCGGTGTCATGCTCGCTGGTCGAGAGGCGCAGCTGCCGCGCCGCGTCATCGGCGGCGTGGGTGAGCTGCTCCACCTTCTTGTCACACGCAGCGCGGATGCTGTTCATCTCCTTGGCGTGCTGATCGCGCAGGCGGTTCAGCGCGGCCAGCTGCTCCTTCTCAGCATCGGTGGACATGAAGCGTCGCTGCTCCTCGGCCTCGCGGAGGCGCTCACGCAGTGTCTCGACCGTCGTGTGCAGCTCCTCCACTTTGGCCTGCAGGTCCGCTGTCGTGGCCACCCGCGACGCCTCCGCCGCGCGGTAGGACTGCTCGTAGTGTTGGAACCGCTCCGCCAGGTAGCGCTTCAAGCCCGCGTCGCCCTGCCGCAGCAGCACCAGCGATATGTGCTCCACTGTTTTGAAGTCTGTCGTCTCGAGCACCCGCAGCGTCCCTCGGCTCGCATCCGCGGAGGTGGCCGTGTTCAGCACGAAGGAGAGCTCGTACGCCGAGGTGCCGTCTGCGATGTCGCGCAGCATACCCACCAAGTACCGCGGGAAGCCGTGGAAGTCAACGAGCAGCTCCAGCCGCTGCTTGAAGGTGCCGTAGTCATCCTCCAGCAGCTCCAGCTCGAAGAGGAAGAACGGGTCTGCAGGGTCCGTGAGTCGGATCAGCACAACGCGTGTGACGCCGTTGGGCCCGCCGCGGCCGGTGCGCACGTACACGCCGAGCGGACGCACCTGGGGCTCGTGCGGCGGCATCCGTGTGGACACCAGCACGACGGACTCCAGCAGGGCCTGCGGCTCCTCTGCCGCGGGCTTCGGCGAGGCCAGCGCAGACGCGTTCACTCGCGCCGTGCGCCCGCCGTGCAGTGGCGGCGCACCCTCCTCCACCGCCTCTATGTAGCGCCTCTGTGATCGGCTCTCTCTCTCCCGGAGAGACGCAGCAGCGCCGCCGTCGCCGCCGTCGCAGCGGGTGTCTCTGCGCTGCGCATGCGTTTCGCACGGGTAGTCGTGTCGAGCGCGGAGCGATGGTGACCGCACTCCCGCGTCGCGGCTGTGCGAGTGTGGCTCCTGACGCTGCGATTGCTGCCGCAAGTACTGCGGTCGCTCCTCTTGCCAGGACGGTCGCTGGTGGGGATGGCCGCCAGTGAAGGTGGAGCTGCTGCCGTCCTCCGTGCTCGCCACACTCGAGCTAGCGTGGTGGCTGTTGATCATCTCCCTGCTTCTCTCTCTCTGTGTGTGTGTATGATGGTGCGGACGATGTGTTCCTCGAGCGAGCAGACAAGCAACGGGTGCACGCCACGGCGGGATGCAGCGAGAGGAAGCGGAGGAGGAGAGTCAGCGGACAGCACAGCTACCTACAAAAAAAAAAAACACACAAGTACCACACACACACACACCAACAAAAAAAAAAATAGAGAAATGATGTGCAGATCTATGAAAAAAAAAAAAAAAAAACGCGGAGCGAGTGTATGGTGGAACAGAAAGAGCGGATTGGTGCCGGTACCGGAGCACAGCGCTCTCTCTCTCTTTCTTTCTCTCTCTCTATCTGTCTTCTTTGTTTTGTTTGCGTGTTTGTATCTGAATGCGTGTACGATGCGGTGCGTGCCTGCACACGTGTCCAGCGCCTCACTCGCCGATGACGACGAGAAACGTGAGTGAGAACGCTGAATGACAGAGAACGAGGAGCGGAGGAGTGAGCGAGAAGAAGAAGAGGACGAAGTGAGGGCGGTGAAGGGACCAAGAACGCGAAGGAAGAAGAGGGGGGAGGGAGGGAGGAGGGAGGAGGGAGGCCGATGGAACGTGTGATGGAGAGTGGTGGTGGTGGGGGGAGCATTGATTGCACGGATGAGTCGGCACCGTCGGCGCCGCGGCTCAGCACAGACGAAGGACTGCCGTCGATGCCACGTCAGCCCCTCCCCAGCGTTGCCCTCCGCTATCTGTGTGTGTATGTGCGTTCTGTCTTTCGTTGTGAGGTGCAGGAGAGGAGCAACAGACAACGGCCTGGCGGAGGACGGGGCGTGAAGGGAAAGAGCAGGAGCCCTTCTTTTACACACAACTCGGGCGACGTGCATTGCTACCGCCGCCGCCGTGGCAGTTGGCGGTCGCACTGCACCTCATCGCACCCTCTCACGATGGCGGCGCTGCGTGTCCCACACAACGATGTTCACGTTTCTGTTTTTTGTTGTTGTTGTTCTTATCTGCCGTTGGCATTGTTGGAGTCCCCGAGTCGCCACCACCACCACTTCGCTGTGCTCTCTCAGCCGCAGTGGCACAGGGAAGGTGCAGTCGATAACGCGTGTAATCAAGTCGCGTACACACACGCACAGACGCGTGAGTCGGGTGGTCCACATCGACCGCCGACTAGGACTACAGCCGTGACGCGACGATGAGAAAAGGAGTGACGGGAGAGGGGGGGAGACAGAAAGAGAGAGAGGCGGTGGTGTTGCCGCGTCCTCCTCTGAGCCACCCACCACTTCCTCCCCTTCTCTCCCCGTGCTGCTGAGCACCGCGGTGTTTGCAGGCCCACCTGCGACCACCCCTCGTCCCCCCTCCCCCCTCCCCCCAACACGCACGCACACACACGCACCGAGACATCACGGCCGTGAGCAAGTGTGAAGATGAGAGAACAACTTACGCCGCTGCTTATCCACAAACAAACAAAAACAATCAACGACAGACTGACAGACAGAACAAACAAAAGACCACATCATACACGTCCAGTCCATCTCCCACCGCTCTCGGGTCCATCTCTCTATCATCAACGGAGATCATGCGATGTCGGTGTAGTGTGAGAGAATGAGAGCGAGAGAGGTGACCAAGCTGTGGACGGACCTCAGGGAGCGCGTAGCGGGCCGCATGTGTTGTGATCCTCGGCAGAGATGGAGGGGAGAGAGGGGAGGGAGGAAGCACTTCAATTGCTCCACATATCCACACACATCTCATCCTGTAATGACGCGCGCGCCGGTGATCGCACCGCACAGAGCAGCTGCCCTCCTGCGTGGGTCACATGGATGGGCGCGCGCATACTCTACGCCGCCTGGCGGTCGTGGAGGTAGCGGCGGCGCAGGGCGGCGTCACGCTGCTGCTGCACCCCCTCCATGTTCATCTCCTCCTCGCCGACCACGGCGGAGGCGGCGTTGAAGGCGGCGCGGCGCGACTTGTAGATCTCCTGGTTGACGGTGCGCTGCGCCGTCGCACTCGTCACGCGGTGCGAGACGTAGTCGGACGGGTCCACCTCCGCGTTCGCCGTGTTGTCCATGCGCAGCACGATGAGGAAGGTGAAGAGAACAAGGTTACGTACGACACGCAGATGGGCGTGCTTCTGTTCAGGGTCCTGACGCCACCTGCGCATGAACCACGAGAGCACCGGAACGTGGACCTTCGTGGGCATCCAGTAGTCCGCCGTGTCGTGGGCCAGCACAGCGAGGGGGATGCCGATGCAGACGGCCTTGATGTAGGTGTTGTACGGCACCACCGGGAGGCGCAGTCCCTCGACATGGTGGACGAGAGAGCTGACGGAGACCGCGAGCTGGTCCATGATTACAACTTGGGCGCGTAATGCAGAGGACCGCGATGGGAGCGGATGGAGGCTCGGGGTGCGTGTCTGGGGTGTGGGAGGGAATGACGAGGAGCGGCGAAGCGGTGTCGCAGCAGACCTGCGGTGTATTCTACACGTAGTGCGCAGGTCGTTTCGTGCAGGGAAGTGGGGAGAGAGAGATGGGGGATGGGGAGGCAGCCATGGAATGGTTGACGTGGGTGTGCGGCAGACAAATCGAGGGAGTCGCAGGACAGGGACAGATGGTCTCTCACCGGGTGATGAGTGAAAGAGAGAGAGAGACAGGGAGAAGGGGAAGGCGGTCTCCTCCTGTGTCGGGTGGGGGCGCGGCTCACTCCCGCCAGCATCCACACAGTCACACAGAGGAGCGCGCGTACTCGTGTGTGTGTGTCCGCGTGTGTGAGTGTGGGCTCCTGGAAGGCGTGTGCACCTGCGGTGCAGCGGCCCTCACTCTCTCTCTCCTCGCAGAGCAGTCACTCTTGCAGAGAGTACAGCCACGTTCGCTGCCGTCATCTGCCCCCTCTCACCCTTCTCCCGCCACACACACACACACACACACACACATCCACACACGGTCGTGGATTCTCTGCCACATTTGAGAGGAGGGGGGGAGAGGTGAGAGACAGTTCGACTGCGCCACCGATCTGCACACAACCGCCGCTGCGGGGAAGGGCAAACGATGGGGGACATAGAGAGGGGGAGGAGGGAGTGGACAACATCGGAGCGGCGGTAGACGCAGATCTCTCGAGATACACACACACGCGCGCGACACGTCCACTGCACTGGAAAAAGGAGGGGAGAAGGGTGTGTGTGTGTGTAGAGAGAGAAGGGTGACTGCCGATGAGGCCAGAAAGACAATAGTACGAGGAGGTCAACACGAAAGATGCAAAGTAACAGCAACAGCAACACAGGAGAGGGAATCACTTCTGATGTGACGCACACACCTTCACACACACACACACACATGAACATACACATTACCATACACGAACACACAGACACAACGTGCGCCGCCACCTCCTCCTCTCCACCAAAAAAAAAAAAAAGATAAAAAAGAGAACGCAACAGGACAGAGGAGAGACAGCAGAAGATGCACACACGCGCAAGAATCACCACCACCATCACCACCACCACTCGCTTCAGTGCATCGACACCCGAAAGACAGAGAGAGAGAGAGGCGCAAACACAGCGACGAGGAGACGAAGAGTGCGGAGAGAAACGGCAGCAGCACAACACGGGTGGCCGCACGTCTCCTCCCACCCTCACTACGGCCGCAGACGGAAGCAGTCATAGCAGACACGTACGGGTGAGTCGTAGCCGAGATCTTCGATGATGGCTCGCTTCTCGGAGCAGTTGGCGCAGATGAGCCGCCCGCAGTGGCGACAGTGATGCCTTGACCAGCGCCCAATAGACTCCTTGCACATCATGCAGTTGTCGGCGTTCGTGTCTGGCTGCCACACCTTCACCGCCTTGCCATTGCGTCGCAGACACACTGGGCAGTTCCACTCCCGCGGCGGTCGGTCGAATCTGCTGCCGCACACGCCGCACGCCGGAGTGAAGGTGCGGGACAGCAGTGCCTCGGAGATCACAGGAGGGGCGTTGAGAGTGTGCTGCAGCGCCTTCTGCTCAATCACCATCGGCACCTGCGCCGCGGCTGCTCCGCCTCCCCCGGCGGCACCGGCGTCCAGCGGCGCGTACTCGAGCGGGTGGCTTTGCACGAACTCGCTCCAGTCCTTCTGCTGGTTCGCTGACTTCTGCTGCTTCTTCGCCTCGTGGCGTGCGCGTTCGGTGGCCAAGGCGTCTTGCTCCTCCTGCAGCTCCCGTGCACGTGCCTCGCGCCGCCTGCGCTTGCGGTCGGCCTTCCGCTGCCGCTCCGCCTCCTCCGCTGCCGCAGCGGCCTCCTCCGCTGCCTCCTCTGCTGCGGCTGCTGCCTGCTCCGCCGCCTCCTCCTCCGCCGCTGCGGCGGCAGCCGCCTTCTCCGCCTTGCGCCGGCGCCGCTCCTCACGACGGTGCTGCCGTGCTTCCTCGGCAGCGACCCGCTCGCACTCCTCCTCTTCCAGCTGCTGCTGCAGCCGCCGCTGCTCCGCCTCCTGCTCCGCCTCCAGCGCACGCTGCCTGTCCGCCAGCTCCGTCTCCCGCCGCGCCATCTTCTCCTTGCGCGCCTGCAACGCGCTGCGCAGCTCACACCAGATCTCCTCGGCGTGCCGGTCCGTCGCCATCTCGCTGTAGATCTTCGCCATGTCCCGCACAGACACAAACTCGAGCAGCTCCATATCCTCCTCACTCACGTCGCCCTTGAGCGAGCGCAGGAGACGCTGCACCGGCTCTCCGAGGTCCTCAAAACGAATCGTGCCGTGCGCAGCGGGCGGCACCACCGCAGCCGCCACCGCCGGCGGGGGGGATGGGCTAGACAACATCGCGCACTCCGCGGTTCGCCCAACGATCTGCTTGCCGACTGGCTGTGTGTCGATGCGTGTTCGAAGAGTGTGCGCACGACCGTGTACGTCACTCGTCCCAGTGACAAGAGTGAGAGGGGTGGCACTGCTCTGTGCAACTGTGTTTGACTGGGTTGGTGTGCGTGTGTGTGTGTGTGTGTGGTGATGAGTGTGGATACAGCTGAAAGTCACAGTGGAGGCAAAGAAGTTTTTTTTTGGGGGGGTCATTTCAGCAGCGCACTACCAGTCGCATACGCACACATGTTTTTTCACACACACACGCGCACGCACATCTGCAGCGAGTGTAGCAGGCATCTCGGCAACTTCTCCTGAGCTCTTGGAGCAGAGAGGGAGACTGAGGGTGAGGGGACGACTGTCGTGCCGACCATCTCACCCCGCACATCAGCCTCACCGCACCTAGTCAGGCAGGCGGGGTTCCATCGTCGTTCTGTCTCGGTCTTCTCTTCCTGTGCGGTCAGACAAGTTCGTCTTCTTTTTTTTTTTTCTTGAGACCTTCACGTACTGCCAACTCGACTGCGACGTGTGCTACTCCACAGAGGAAGAGGAAGAGGAGGGGAAAAGAAGGAAGAGGAGGAGGGGAGTTGTGGTCGGAGGGGGGCAGAGTTGGCAGAAGGTTGGGAGACAACACAAGCAATTTACAAAAAAAAGAAAGGAAACAAAAGAGAGAGAGAGATAGAAGGGCACACCAACAGTATTTCTGGTGGCGAGTTGACGCGAGTGTGTGTGTGTGTGTGTGTGTGTGAATGTGTGTGTGGAACCATAGAACGTGGGCCATCCTAGTCGAACCATCGATACGCAGACGTGCGCTCGCTCGCAAGTGAAGGAGGAGATAAGAAAGACGAGGAGGTGAGTGTCTCTGTGTCGGTGTGCTCACAGCCGCCATCCCATCCCCTCCCCCCTTCCTTCGCTTCCTTCTTCTTACTCGTCGCCATGCTGCCGCCACATGGGGAGAGAGAGAGCGAAGAGAGAGAGAGAGGAGTCGTCTTCTCCGTCGTGTCCCTCTCTCGTGTTGTCGAGATCGTTTCTGTTTCTTTTTTTTTTTCCTTTCCGCGCGTGTGTGTGTGTGTCTTGAATCGCTCTTCACCGCGCTGCACCGCACTTCTGCCCCCCTCTCTCTCTCTCTCTCCTTCCTTCTCCTAACCCACCCTCATATCTACCACCATCACCACATCCCTGCCGTTGGCTGAGTCGGGGGTGGTCGATGGCGTGCATCAGTGGGCGGGTGGCACCGCTGCTGGCGCGCGTGTGGCTGTCTGCGACGACTTCAGCCCCGCCCAGAGGTAGTGGCCGGTGTTAAGGCTCCGCGAGAGGAGGAAGTTCACTTGAAAATCGCGCGACACCATCGACTGGAAGAGATCAGGGTAGGTGACGATGTACTGCTGATCCACCTTGCGCACACCGAAGCGCTCGGCAAACTTGGTGACGTCGTCGGGGGGGATGAACTTGCGCCAGTCATGCGTGCCCGGCTCAACGAGGCCCGTCAGCATCTCCGCCACGCCGATGTGCGTGATGGCCGTCATGATTGACTTGTCCATGGTGGAGAGGAAGAGGAGCCCGCCAGGCTTCGTTGCGTCACACAGGGCTTGCAGAAACGCACGCGCGTCGCTGACGTGCTCGATCACCTCGCTCGCCACGACCACGTCGAACTGCTTCTTCTCCTGCTCCACCACATCGAAGAGGGAGACGTGGCGGTACGCGAGACGCTGCGACCAGTCGGCCACGCGCGGGGCGGCGGCGAAGTTGGCGGACAGCCGCTGTCGGCGCGCCTCGGCCACCTCGATGGACTCGGCGCAGGCGTCGATGCCGGTGACAGTGCCGCCGATGCGAGCCAGGCTCTCTGCCAGGATACCACCACCACAGCCAACGTCCAGCACGTGGTGCTCCGGTGTGAGTCCCGGACACGTCAGGAAGCTCACGGATGCGTCGGCGGAGGTGCTGCCGACCTTGCCGTACGACCGCACCGTGTCGCTCACGTAGCGGACGCGGATCGGGTTCAAGAGGTGCAACGAGCGCAGTGGACCTGTGGGGTCCCACCAGTGCTTCTGCAGCGCAGCGAACTTCGCCACCTCGTCCGCCGCGACACCTTTCATACCAGCCGACATCGTCGACGACGATGGCGTCACTCACGATACACAGAAGAAGAAGACGAGGCGGGGGGGAGGGGGGGGTGAGTCTCACGGAACCACCGCAGATACGAATGTTGTGCGCCGACGCACCAGAGACGCGGTGGTGGGACACTAACACTGTAGACACGATACAACGACGGGGGAAAAGGAGTGTGGACGGGACACCACCTCAAGAGATGGAGGACCACGTGTGAAGGAAAGGCGCTGATGTTCAGCAACACACCCGCACAGGTACACAGAGACGGGAATGGGGTTGGGTGAGAAGCGATGTTCAACAGAGACGGAGATGGCCAGGAGAGAAAGAGTGAGAGAAACAGGGAGAGTGTGTGTGTGTGTGTGTGTGAGGTTGCATCATCGCGGCATCGGGTGCCGGTGTCTCCACCCAAAAGAGAGAGAGAGAGAGAGGAGAAGAGAAGCCGCACGGTGCGCGTGTCGGTGGGCGACTCACCGTGCCACTTCACCTCCAACACCGCAGCTCAGCCGGGCCCTCCCCTCAGTGACGCAGTCCACCACGAAGATGTGACCGGGGGAGGGGGGTATAGAGAGAAGAAGAAGCAGAGCGGAACGGCGAAGGAGTCCGTCGAGCTGTGGATCGAGAAGGCAGATGAGTAGGTGGCACAGTGGCGTGTCCTCTCTCTCTCTCTGCTCTGGTGGTGTTCCTTCACAGGAGACCTCGCCACTGGTGTGTCTCCTCTGCGTGCTTGTGTGGGTTCTTCTTTTTTTTTTTTTTTTTGGCGTTCTTTGGATAGAAATCAAGCACGTGCTTTGTGCGGATACATCCCCCCTTCTGTCCACTCAATACATGTGAGACAACCGCATCGACGACGACGAGGGAGGGGCAGCGAATGAGAGGACGGAGGCGAACGTGGATGGATGGAGATGAGAGGGGGACAGCAGCGGCAGGCGAGAAGATGCGGTGTCGACGGAGAGAGGGAGAGGGCGAGGGAGGGAGGACGCTGTATACGATCGAGGAAAGATACAAGAAAAAAAAAAAAGGGGGTGGCGTTCGTGGAGGTGGAAAGAAGTGGAGACGCACCGTGACGGAGGGGCTGTTGCGTGGGTGGAAGGAAACACGAAACAAAACGGAGGTGAAGACAGTGAACGACAGAAGACACACATTCACTCAAACACAGACAGACACAGACAGACACAGAGAGAGAGAAAGACGGAGGGTGGAAGCGACAACATGGCAGCGGTGTAATGGGCAATCGGTGGACACTGTGAGCTCCTTCGAGAAAAAAAAAAGTAAGAGGCATGCCGGAGGCAGATAAGGTCAAGGAGCCTGAAAAAAAAAAAAAAGAGAGGAGGGAGTGGAGAGAGCGACACGGAGCGAGGGAGAGCAGATGGCACGCGTGTGTGTCTGTGTGTGGCGGTGGTGATGGTGTCATCGCCTTTTTTTTTTGAAGACGCAGCAGCTCGATGCTGCACAGAGGTAGTGGGGCGTGACTACTGTGGAGCACAAGAAAGGAGACGAACAAGCAAGCACGACGCCGGCACACAAAGCACACAGGTATTCAGGTTGTCTTCCTCTGTCGCCTCCGTGTGTGTGTTTTTTTTTTTTTTGCTCATGGGCTGTCACTGTGTAGTCCTTCAATCGCGAGCCAAATCCCGCTGCTGTGTCGTCCAAAAAAAAAAAAAAGCAAAAAGCAAAGGTGCGAGAGAGAGAGAGAGCAGAAGCGGAAGGCGTGACGGGGGAGAAGAAGAAAAAAAAAAAAGAAGGGGACGATGTGCGCGTGCGTGTGTGTCTCTGTCTATCTGTCTGTGACAGCGACAGGAAGTGCCTTCATGTGAGGGAAGGAGGGAGGTGTGGCCGACGACACACGCAACGCAACATACGGAATAGAACGGGAGAGGGGGAGGGGGGGGGAAAGCCACGCAGAGACACCCATAAACACATAATCTGATGCGCGCAGAGAAGAGTGTTTGTGTGGTTGCTGTGCCTTGTTTGTTTGTTTTTGTAGAGCAGTCAACAAGAGGAGGTGGAGAAACCAAAAAAAAAAAAAAATCAACTCACTAAGTTCATCACGCGAAGCAGAAAAAAAAAAGAAAAAAGAAAAAAGGTGAAAGAGGACAGTGGCTGAAAAGCAAACAGTAGCAGCACCAGCAAATCAACCGCATGGTGCATCGCACTGTGTTGGGGGGGGGGGAGAGGAGGAGGCCGACGTGACGGGTGTCGCGATGGTACACAGCATGGAAGCTGTTGCGACATACCACAGCGCTCGTCTCAACTTCTTCCACCACACCGAAGCGCCGCTCCCTTCTTCCTCTGCCTGCGCTATCGTCACCTCCTCCTCCCCTTCCTCCACTCCCACGCTCGCTGTTTGCCATCCTTCCTGCGCAGCGGCAGATGTCTGTAGACCTTCTCACGATGGATACGGCGGCAGCGTGCCTCCCTTCCCTCTCCCCTCCTTTGCAAGCGGAAGGAAGGGCAGACACACACACGGAAGCAGGGGACGCGAGAGAGCAGACGAACGAGAAAGAAGAGAGGAGAGGAGAAGAGACGAACGTGGCGTCTCTGTTATGGAGACCGAAGATTCACTCGGAGGAGTGGGGGGGAGGGCGCAGAGGATGGAAGACGCTGAGGAGGCCGTAGTAGGAAAAGCAGTCCTTCTCGCACCGCAGACGAACACGCTCATCACACAGGGAGGCCATGGGAGGCGTAGCCGTGGTAGAGAAAAAAAACACAAAACAAGATGGAGAAAGAGAGATGGACATCTGCCCCGAGTATCCGGCGACCAGACGAACCAGACACACACACTCACAAACACACAGACACGCAGAAACACTACAAGCGGAGCACTGGAGAGTAGCAGAGCTTGAGTGGGGACAAGAGCGCAAATACAAGTCCACACACACACACGCACTGTGGAGGACACAAACACAAAACACACACACACAAAAATGAGAGAGATGGCGTATCCCCAAGGAGAGAGAGAGAGAGAGAAAAAAAAAAAGTGGGAGAAGTAGCCCGGACAACTGAAAACGCAAAAAAAAAAAAGAAACGACAAAGAACGGTAGCTGTTGCAGGAGAGTCTGTCAACGCCAGAAGGGTGGGTCCCGCACCATGTGGAGGGCTGCGTGAGGGGAGCGGCAGGGGAAAGGAGAGAGAGGCGACAGAGTTTGCCGTGAAGACACCAAACACACACACACACACACACACACACTCACAGAGAGACATACAGACAGACAAGCACAGAGAAACACACTCCATCGCACCGTCGAGATGCTACTATCCCCCAAACACCGTCACCTTCGCGTGTACCACAGCGTCTCACGCTGTCTCCTCCCTTCCTCCCTCCCTCCCTGCTGTGCCGTCGCATCCCTCCTGTCCTCTGTCACGCAGCATCGCTCGAGAGGTGTTTTAGAGGGAGGAGTGGGGTGTGTAGCACAGGTGGCACAGGTAGTGAGGAGGAGAGGAGGAGAAAGGAGAGCGAAGAGAGGAGCGAGAAGAAAGAGAGAGAGAGAGCCGGAGATCACCTCAGCAACAACGACAAGCACCTCACAGACGACGTGGCAGAGGTGACACACACACACGAAAAAAAAAAAAAAAGACACAGACACACACGCACGCAGGGGAAGAAGATGAATGCCACAGAGTGGGTGCAGTGAGAGAGAGGAACGCGAGAGACTAGAGCGGCTCTATACGTTTTGAGGGGGCGTAGAGTCTTTTGTCGTCCCTCCTCTCCTCCTCTCTCTCTCCCGCCTCGGTACAGACTCTTGCAGCAGTCACTCCCTTCCCACGGCTGCGTCTCGGGGCGATGTCGCGGCACCGGGACGCTGAAAAAAAAAAGAAAAAAGGAAGAAGACACACCACACAAGACAAGAGCTCAGCGGAGAGAGTGAGACAGGTGAGTGAAAGTGAGAGGAGGGGAACAAACGGGTGTACAACAGCAAGATGCACCGCTCACGGGAAGGCAGAGGCAGAAGATGGCGACAGGAAGGAGTGAAGAAGGGAGAAAGAGAGGAGGAGAGGGAGAAAGTCGGAGACGCTGACATCGCACTGGGGCGAAGTCTGCACGAATTGGAGAGCAGCTGAAATAGAAGAAAACAAACAAAAAAAAAACGCAGAAAGGCAGGAGGAGGAGAGTGGAGAAGAGTGGAGAACAGAGAAGCGATACAGCGCACTCGGGGACGACACACACACACAAAAAAAATTCGAGGTCTGTGTCGGCGATTGTGTGTATAAATGTGTGAGGGGTGCGTGCGTGTGTGTGAGTGAGTGTGTGAAGGAGGAGAAGATCCGACACGACGGAAGAGAGCACGCAAGCAGAAAGAAAGGAAGGGAAGAGGGAGACGAGTGGGGCGGGGACGCCGCAACTCGAGACCGTACAGCATTCCTCCACCTTACCACGAGTGCACACCACACGTCAGCGTAGCGGCAGAGGATAGGGCGAGAGAGGAGGTGTGGTTGCGGAGGGGCAGCGGCGGCGCAGAACAACAGAACCGTGCGAACACCAAGACCAACACACCTGCTAAAGGAGAGAAGGAGAACACGAGCACAAACATAGACCCAAATGAGAAAGAGAGAGAGAGATGACCATGGCAGAGCAGGGGGCAAGACCAGCACTCGGTATCGCCTGTGCGTCTGCTCTTTCAGAGGCCACAAGGAAAAGCAACACACACACGCACACGCACACACGCACACACACACACACACACATGTAGAGACACACGGAAGCGACGACAAGCAAGTGCAGACAAGCATTCACTGTACAAGAGAGAGAGAGAAAGAGATCAAGGAAGACCAGCAAGTGCAACAGAGCACCTCAGAACACACAGACAGACAGACAGACAGACAGACAGACCGGCAGGCAGGCAGGCAGAGAGAGAGAGAGGAGCACAGTGCAAAGCAGGCGCATGCGCCTCATGCCCGGTCTCTCCTCCTCTCCTTTGGAACGCGAAACACACACAGAAAAGAAAAAAAAGAAGAACAAGCACGCGCACACACACACAAAAAAAAAAAAAAGACCACAACAGCTGAACGTGAAGGGGACGCTGAGTTCACCGTTGAGGTTGGTGATGCAGCGTAGATGGGGAGAGACCGCGTCTCTGACTACTGTCGTCCTACGCGTTCACTCCCTTCCCATCATCAAAAAAAAAAAAAAGAGAGTAAAAAAAAAGACAATGATGATGGCAGTATGTGTGTTTGGGTATGTGCGTGTCTGTGTGCGTGCTTGCCTGTAAGAGGCTGCTGCAGCGAGAGAAGTGGCCCGGGATGCATATGCGGCCTCGTCACTGTGACGAGGAGAGATGGCCGCGCCGGAGAGTTCGCTGCGACTCATCGTCCCCCCACCCCTTACTCCATTCGGCGACCAGGGGGAGGGAGAGCGAGGACGGGGAAGCGACCGCCAAGCGCTGGGGAACCACGTGCATGCTCGCGTGTTACTGCTCGCCTATGTGTGCATGTGTATGTGCAGACACATCGCAGGGACTACAAGACACCGAGCGCCGACGTCCACGCTGCATTTTGCTTCGTGGCGCTCAAGAGGGTCTTGGCCGTGATGAGCTCCGGCTTCACCCCAGCGCGACGCAGTGTGGTGAACATCTTCAGCGCATCGCGGCTCGCGAGACACTGCCGCACCGCCTCGGGGCACTCGGGACACGTGCTGAGGAGCTCCATCACGGGCGTGCGCAGCACCAAGTGGGAGAGGCGGCCATTGCAGACAAGCCCCTCCACATGTGTGGTGAAGGGCACGACGAGGGTGGACACACTCGGCCGCGCTGCCGCACCTCTGGCCGCGACGGTGGCGCCAAGGTTCATCGTCACAGTCGCGCCGTCGGACCCGCTGACGCCGCCGCTCAGAAGAAAGGCAGAGCGCGAGGCCGTCTCCGGCGCCGCGCCGTTGAAGCCGTAGTTCACGCCGGCGGTGGCGGCTGGAGCTGACGTGGCCCCCGTGTGCGTCGCGCCGCTCAGCGACGTCGGCGACGGCGACCACCCGAGGAAGGGCCGCGTGTGCGCCAGGACGTAGAGCCCCGTGTAGTTGCACAGGTCCGTCGGCTCCGCCAGTGACTTTCCGCGTGAGCCCTCGACGCCGGCGTGCACAATGTCGAACCCGCTCAGCAGGGTGGCGAAGAAGTCCTCCAAGACGCGGGCACCGCCGGGGGTGCCGTTCACCTGGCAGGTGAAGGTGTTCCCAGGGCAGCAGAGGCTCGCGAGGTGCTCGCGGAAGCGGTACGTTGTGAGGTCGGCCCCGCGGTGGCCCTGGGTGAAGGGGTACCACAGTCGCTCGACGGTGTGGCGGAGCATGTCGTGCGTCTGGCGCCGCGCGCCGCACTCCATGGTGCTGTAGCGCTTCATAGGGAACGCGCTCAGCATTGCGCTTGGCCTGGCGAACGTGGGAGCCATCGTCGCGCACACAACAGAAGCTACGGAAGAGAGACAACACAGCAGCGGACCAGCACAAGTCACGCGGAGACGAGACGGCGTGGGGGGGGGAGAGAGAGTGCAGTACGAGGTCTGCAAGAGTGCTCTTGAACCACCACCACACGACTCGGCCAACAACACCAAAACAAAAAACTACCAGGACAACGAAAGCGAGGAGGAGAGAGAGAGATACACAAACAGAGACACACGCAGACACACACGGGCACAGGAGCGCGGACGTACCAGAAAGTGGTGCGCGCAACAGCACGGCGAGGTGCTGCAAACTTCGCCGTGTGATGGGGAGATGGCGTAGAAGCAGAGAGCAGGAGGAGGGCGGAAAGCAGAGGAAATTTAAAAAAAAAGAAAAAAAAAAACGACGCACGCGAAGCACAAAGATGATGGGAAATGGAAAAGAAAAAAAGAAAGAAAAAAGGAGCAGCAGAGAAAGAGGAGGAGTCTAAAAGCAACGAGAACCGACACAGACGTATGCCGTCAACGCACACTCCTCGCTCGCGTGTATGTGTGTGTGTCTGTCTGTGTGTCTGTGTCTTGAGCGGGGGAGGGGAGAGGGGTGTGGGCAAGGTGCGGAGGCTGAACGACAGAGAGAGAGAGGATGGACGAGAGGAACAGAGGAACTGAAGAGGTCCACACCGCGCAGATCAGCACAACCACCCAAACACACACACACACACACGCGCGCGTGGACGAATTCGAGTGCGAGAAGAGGACGGGACAAACGCAGGGTGATATCAGCCAGAGAGAGTGAGAGTGTGTGTGTGTGTTATCTGTGTACGTTGTGTGCGAGGGAGAGGAGAGAGGGGAGGGGACGTTGTGTGTGCTCCTCCGTGGCGCACGAACGAGGAACTTTTGAAAAGAAAGTCGAGAGAGAGAGAGAGGGAAACAAACACGAAGGAGGACACACACACACAAGAGAGAGAGGGGGCAGAGAGGAAGAGGCAAGCACAAACACAAACTCAGCAAGTTAAAAGATGTGAAGGGGGGGGAGAGAGAGTGGGAGAGTGGGGGAGGGGGTAACTCCCGATAGGGACTTGCGATCGTTGGTAGATCTCTAGCAGAACTGGGCAGTGGAGGACGCGGCGACGTGTGTGTGTGTGTGTGTGTGTGTGTATGTGTGCGTTTACGGAGGTAGTGAGAGCGGGGAGTGTAAGAGCAGAGCCAGAGAAATATGGCAAGAGAGGGAGGAGGAGAGGATGCAGGAGACGAGAGGTGACGAGGTGTCGTGGAGGGTGGAGTCAGCGGCCCTGTCGCTGAGGCCTTCGAGACGTGAGCGTGGCGTGCGGCGGTATCCATTCACGGCCTCTGCTCCTTCTCTTCCACCTTCACGTCCCAGCGAGCGATGTGTGCTGCCTCTGCCAGCCCTACGTGAGAAGGGTCGAGACAAGGCGAGGCGAGGCGAGTTGTGGTCGGGGAAGGGGAGTAGCATCATCATCAGCAGCTTCTGTAGAAAGTCCTACAAAACAGAATACACAGGGGTGGGGTGTGGTGGAGGGAGAGAGAGGCGCGCGCGCACCACAGCTGCGTAGAGGTGCGGGGGACTGACGTGGTGGGGCGGGATGGATCTGCAACTCCGTCTCGCAGTTCTCCTAGTACTCGGGACGACCTGTCAAAAAAAAAAAAAAGAAAAGGGAGAGCGTGAGAGCGTGAGAGCGAGACCGGCAGGATGGGTCGACACTTCCCACCACACATACACACACACACACACACACATGCATGCATGCGTGTGTGTGGGAGGGAGCGAGATCAGCACCAATCTGCCTGCCGCGTGTACAGGAGAAGCGGTCTGTTTGTGTAGGTGACCCGGTACCGCATCACCTTGTTGTAGAGCACCGAGAGGTACACCACCCAGCACACCGCGATCCCGGCGTGCAGCTGCACGACGGACGATGTCAAGTCCCCTCGCTCGGAGACACACACAAACAGGCTGTAGAGGAACGGCACCACGCCGAGCAGCAGTCCATAAAGCACCTGATAGTTCATGCTGCTCAAGTCGCGCGAGAAGGGGCTCTCGATGTCGGCGTTGAAGACCTGCGGGTCGTGCTGACGCGTGACGAGCGCCACACCATCCTGCTTCACCCCGTCAAAGAAGTTCTGCTGGTACCACCGCCGCAGCGCCAGCACCCCCTCCACTGCCTTGTGAGACCAGTGGTGATGGCCGTCGAGCATGTACGGTACAAAGTGCGGCTCGGTGCCAGCGTAGAGCTGCGAGATGGCCATGCCTTGCGCAGCGAGCAACAGACGAAGGCGGTGTGACGCGGTCCCTGCATTCGGCGGCGTCGTCGTCGTCGTCGGCCCTGCTGGCCCCGCCACGTGTTCAAGCATCCGCGGCAGCACCGCGCAGCACAGAACGCTCTGCACAAGGTTGGTCCGGTCCAGACAGTCCAGGCAGTTCACACGCACGAGCCGGGACTGCACGTGGCCGAGTGAGAGCCGCGGCGCGCCATCCCGGTGACCCTCCTCCGGCTCCGCGCCAGCCTGGCTGCCACCGCACGGCGACTCGAGCGGCGCTCCGGTCCTGAACGTCTCGTCGTCCGGCGAGACACGGGCCCACGCCTCGCCTGCTGTGAAGTCGAGCCACGAATCGGCGCCGGCGGCGTTGTCCAGCGCCGCAACGCACTCGCGAGCCATCCCGGCGTAGGTGAGCCGCCGCAGCGCACTCTTCACGTTGAACTTCACAAGCACTACGGTGGGGTCGCGGGCGGCAGCTGCATGAACGGCGCCGGCTGCGTCACTGACATTCCCAGCACCGCTGCCCTCTCGCTCCTCCAAGGCCGCCGCCGCTGCTGCTGCTGCTGCTGCTGCACCAGTAGCAGCACCCTTGGAGCTCAGCGACGGGCTTGGCGGCTCCTCGTTGTAGCGGCGCACCGCCGCTGCGAAGGCCTCCGACAGCGGCTCCTCCAGCGGTGATGGCGACATGGTGTCGAGGCAGTAGAGGGCCCGCAACTGCGGCACGCACTGCTTCAGGAGCCGGACGTGACGGCCCAGCTCCTCGGCGGCGTTGCCCACCGGCGAAATCTTGATGGTCGGCTTGTGTGCGAGGTTCGCCGGCTGCTCCCACCGTCGCGGGACGGAGCCGCGGAGGAGGCTGTAGACGGCGAAGGGCCGGGGGACAGAAGCGTGCTGGCGCGGCTCGCCCGGCGATGCGCCGCGGCCGGTGGTCTGCGGTGTCACCCACAGCGACGTCATCGCCATGTTCGCTGCGACGCCGCTGTGGCCGGGCTCGAGGCCGCGTCTGTTGTACCGTGTCCCGGCCCAGCGACAGCACAGCCGCGTCACCAGCGTCATGCTCACCTCCGGCGACGCCTCTGTCTGCGCGACGAGGCCGCGGATGAAGGCTGGCACGTAGAGCGGCAGGGACGAGAATGCTGGGAGGGGTGCGGCGCTCGCTGGCACGGAGGTGCCGCTGCCGCTGCCGCTGCCGCGCCGCTGCCACTGCGCCAGCTCATCACGCAGCACGTCGTCGGCGCAGACGCACGACCACGGTGCGAGCCCTGGCGAGTTCGTTTCGCTCCCGGCACACGCACCGGCGTTCTCCTCCCTCAGCGCCATCAGCGTCGGCACGGCGAGGGCGTCGCTAAGGATGGGGCTGTTCCACTGGTAGAGCTGGCGTGTGATGGCGGCGGCGCGGCGCTCCTCCCACGCTTGCGCCGCCCCGCCCTGCCGCGCGCGCCGCGAGGGGCGCGAGGGGTCCGACGACTCGGTCGCCGAGCCGCTGCTCTCTCGATGTGGATTAGACGACATCGACCCATTCGTCACATCGGCGCCGTCACCGCGGAGCAGCGGCGAGCTGTGTGTGATGAGGGAGAGGAGGTGCACCGGATCGGCACTGAGGTCCAGCGTGGGAGAGTAGTAGAGATACGAGAACTTCGCGGGCGGCCCGGCGATGCCTGGCAGCTGCGACGTGCGCTCCTCGACTGCGCCAGGCGCATCCGCGCCTGCTGCCGGTGCTCCACCAGCGGCGGCACCCGTTCTTGCGTGGCGGTGGTGCCGGCGGGCCCCGTCTTCCGTGGTTGCCGCCTCGCAGAAGCTGTTCAACACGGCGAGGTAGTCGTAGAGCGTCTTGGTGGGCAGACGCCCCACCACGTCCGACTCGTTCGCGGAGCTCACGTCATCCTCATCGTCCTCCTCCTCCTCGTCGTCCTCCTCCTCCTCCTCCTCTCCATCGTCGGTGCCGCTGAGGTCGTCCCCATCGCGGTGAGCGTCACCGCCGCCGCCGCCGCGCCGGCCGCGACCGGCACGGGCGGTGTCGCTGTCCTGCGTGCCCGCGACACTCTCGCGGTTCGCGGCGGCGGCGCCCTTGTCGTCGGGGTCGCTGCTGCTGCGACGGCGGCGACGCTGGCGCTCCCCCCGCTGCTGCCGCCCTGAGAGGGCGGAGGTGGA
Source organism: Novymonas esmeraldas (assembly GCA_019188245.1). NCBI lineage: Eukaryota > Euglenozoa > Kinetoplastea > Trypanosomatida > Trypanosomatidae > Novymonas > Novymonas esmeraldas. The sequence goes on along the minus strand of JAECZO010000009.1, from coordinate 106,005 downwards.
GCAAGGCAGGAAGAGCCACTGCAGGCCGCGCACGGCGAACACGTCGTGCGTGGCGCCGCCCACGGCGAGGGTGCAGACGTACTCCTTCTCTGTTACGTAGAGAAGGGCGGAGTTGTTCTCGGCACCGAGGGGCAGAATGCCGTACAGCGCCTCACACTGCAGATACCCGCTCAGCGATGCTGCCGGCGACTGCTGCTGGACCGGCTGGAGTGGATAGAGCTGGAAGCACGCCTCGGAGAGCTCCGCGAGTGACGCGCGCAGTGCCACGTCCTCGTCGTTCTCCCGCCTCAGGTACTCGAAGCGCTGCCGCTCCGGCATCCACCGCAGCGGAGGCAGCGCCGGCTCATCTGGTATGTAGTACACACGAGATGCGTTGAAGAGAATGCGGCCGCCGTACGACCACGCTGGGGATGGCATGCCCGTCTGCGCACCTCCACCTCGCTCTGCCTCGGTGTATGTGTGTGTGTATGTGTATGTGGGTGAGTGTGGGTGTGTGTAGGCTACGGCGAAGCACAGGATTCGCGGCCTCCAAAAAGAAGCGCACGGGAAGGAAATGACAAAGAGGAGAGATAGACACGCGATGTGCACAGTGTTCTCTCTCTCTTTCACACACTCGGTACCTTCCTCTGCAATGGTTTGCGGTAATGCGGTGGAGTCGTGTATGGACCTTCGTCAGTCGGACGCGGTGTGTGTATGTGTGTGTGTGTGTGTGTGTGTGGGAGAGAGTCAGGGTAGATGAGGTGGGAGAGGTGCGGCGAGCAGCACAGTGGCGTGTACGTCGCGTGGTGGTGTCAAGTCCGAGAGAAAGAGAGAAGGGGAGAGACGAGTTGATGTGTGTGTGTGAGAAAGAGGAGGAGGGCAGAGGGAACGAGGGCGAGGTCGCAGCTACACGTCGTTGGCAGCGACACACCCATGAGGACGACAAACGCAGCAGAACAGCACTGCAGCGACACGTGGGATGGAGAGACGGAGGGAGTGGTGATGCGGTGGGTGAAGACGAAGGTGGCGTTAAGAAAGAGGCTCCAGCCGTTCTCGAAGATGAGAGGCGAGGGGATGGAGAGAGAGAGAGGCACACGGAGGCGGTGTGCGTGTGCGGGTGCGTGTGATCACATAAAAAAAAAAAAAAAAAAAAAAAGACAACTTCCAGTGCGCATTGAGCCCTCGCACCCTTCACGAAATCGCTGCTAGCGCTACAAGCTTCCATGGCAGACTCAGAGATACACACAGCAGTCAACAGCGCGACACACACACACACACACACAGCAAGACACACACTCACACACACACACACACACACACCACCACGGATGACAAAAAAAAAAAAAAAGAGGGCAGAGCAACAGCACAGGGTGAATGCACACGAGAGGGGACAGGAAGAGAACATCACACCAAAGAAAAGGAAAAAAAAAAGAAAGAGGAGAAGAGGGAGGGGTACGTGTAGAGGAGCGAGCCGGCGGCCGACCGTTGCTCGAAGTGTCCTATCACAGATCGTGCACAGCGGAGACGCATGTTGAACAATACACACACACACATACATGCACATACACACACACACACAAGCGCGACAACGCATGTACACGCTACAGAGAGGTAAAGAGTGACGGTGAGCAAAGCGAGTGTCTGGAGGGGAGGAAGCGAGAGAAAGAGAGAGAAAGAGACACTGATGCACATCAGACAACCCGTGAGTCGGAAGGAACAGAAAAAAACAACAACAAAAAAGAGCTGAAAAATGACACAGTCGAGATCACACACACACACAAAAAAAAAAAATCCACGAGTGCGCTCACACGCAAGCAGAGATCAAAATATCGTGGGAGGAGGAGGAAGGGGGGGGGGGCAGACGCACACATACACACGCGTGTGTGCACGTAGTCGGCATAACAAACGCGAAATAGAGAGCCCAAGAAAAGGAGCAGAGACAACGGAGTCGGACACAGCGAAGGAGGTGGGGGAGTGTTTCATATATGCAAGAGAACAGGACGCCCGCATCATCAATACGGAAGCGAGTTGTCGCGCTAACACACAGACATACAGACAAATAGACTAGCAAACAGACACACACACACACACACACAGATACACACCACTGCTCACACGACAGCCTCCCTCTCTGTCAACCAAGAAGTCGCGTCGAGAGAGTTCTGCGACGGCCAATGAAAACAGAGAGACAAGCGGTTCGAGCACTGATGTGTGCACGTGCACATGTGCTCTTGCGTAACGTGGCCAAACGCGCCACCGTCACACCGCAGCTTGAGTTTTTTTTTTTTTTTTTCGGATCGACGCCACAGCTCACACAAAGCGGGTAGAATGCACGATGGATCTCTTTCTCTTCAACGCGCGGATGAAAGTAGAAAAAAAAAAAAACAACCAAAAGTACGAACAAGTTAGCGCGGCAGACGAAAAAAGAAAAACAAAAGAACTATGACTGAGAGAAGGGCGAGTGCGACCGCGCTTCGCAGACCAGTAATGCAGCTGGGGGAGGACATCCCGTTCTCCGACTTCTTTGCACAGCTGCGACGACACAGGGAGAGACGAGTTGACGGCACTGGAAGGAGGGGGAAGGGGGAGGGCCAGGAGCAGAGGAGGCAAGACACACACACGCACAAACACACACACATGCTGGTCAACACACGAGACAGAGGGTTGACAGCGAAACAACTGTGAAAATGGCAGGAAGAGACAATCACAAGAGAAGGGGGATGTGGGGAGACAACGGCGACATCGCTTGCTACTCTTTTTTTTTTTCTTTTCTTTTCCTTCACATATACTTTTTTTTTTTTTTTTAAGATCACGGAGTACGTTCAAAAAGGGGGGGGGAAGAAAGTGGAGGCGTAAAGGAAGAAGAGAAAGAGGGGGGAGGGGGGAGAGCGCGGCGCCTGCGACGCAGACGCGCCAGTGTACATACACAACGTTGTCCAAGCAGAAGGCTGTGAAAAAAAAAAAAAAAACCAGACAAATGAACAGAATTGATGAGAGAGAGACACACACATACACGAACACGCACACCTACACACCGAACGAGAAACACACCGAACGTGGAGGAGAGAGAGAAAGAGAGAGAAGGAAACAAACAAAAAAAAAAAAAACACTAACAAAAAAAAAAAAAGAAACAACAGAACAAGGCGATCCAGGAGATGGAGCCCACGTGTCGTTGCAGGAACACTGTGACATCTGAGGGGAAGAGGAAGAACCAGAGGAGGAGAAGTAGGAGTAGGGGTAGGAGTAGGAGTAGGAGGAGGGAGGGAGTATGGTCCACTCGCTATACACAGACACACACTCCGACAATCGCGGCCGCTGCCTTGTAAGGCGCAACGGCCACACAACTGTCAATCTCAGAGAGTTTCACGCGCACGTCGCACTGCACACTACCCTCCAAACCACAGAGAGAGAGATAAAAGGAGTGGAGGAAGAGGAGGAAGACTGGCACCGCAACGCGTCCAAGAACACGGCAGCTTCAGCCCCACAACCCTTCTTGCTGTGACACCAGTTCCTTTCCTCCCTCACACATCCTTCTTTTCAAAATACTGGTGTCTTCGGCTACACACAACGCCCCACACAGTCGTACGCGTCCGCTGCATCTTCCACATCAAGAACAGAGGATGAGAGAGGAAAACAGAAAAAAAAGCGCCTTGAGCGAGCGAGAGAGAGAGACACACACACACGCGCGAGGGGGGGGATGATGATGCAGAGGTCCATCCTTCACCCTCCTCCTTGGATACGTGTCGGGCTCGGTAACAGTCCCCTGATACAGCACTATATATGTCTCTCGATGCACGGCACACAGAGAGGAAGAAAGAAAGAAAAAACAAATGGAGCTCAGACACAGACACGGACACACACACAGAGAGACACGGAGATGTTGTACCCAAAAGACACAGCCGATACCGCAGGTGGTGCCCCCCAACTCTACCAAAGCAACTGACAAGCAGCTGAGATAAGAAGAGGAAAGGAAGAGAGGGAGAGGGAGGAGGGGAGAAGTGAAGCGCGCACCCGCAACGCATCGAGACGTCGGATTCTGCAGCCGTCCTGTACATTCATGAGAAAGGGGGAGGGAGGGAGGAGGGCAAAGGTGGCAGTGCATCACGATGCTTGCCGTGGACTCGGCAAAGACGAAGAGGAGAGTGCACGGCCGCCGCAGCTGTACGTCATTGGCCGCGGCGCCAGCCGCTCTGTCGTCTCCCTACCAGACCATCTCCCGTCCTCGCCAACGACGTCTCGCCAGCGTCACGGTCAAACTGAGCTTCTCCAGTCAGACCTTGTCGATGTCAGGACCGCGCCGGCGCAGCTCGCGCTTCGAATGGGGTGCGCGCTTGCGAGTCTTGTCACCGCCTTGTGCGTCCGTGCCGCCATACTGCTTGCTCAGCTCTCCCTCCTTCGACGCACCAGCGCCGTTCGTAAGCCCCTCAGCGGGTGGCACGGCCTTCGCGCCGCCCTGCACCGCGGAGGCGCTCGGGCCCATGGCTGGTCGAGCCTCTTGCAGGGCCGTCAGCGCAGCGGCGCGTGCGGTCGTGCCGCGCAGGCCGTGCGCCGTTGGCGCCGCCGACGTGCGGAGGCCCGGGAGCGCCGCCGACGACCGTATTCTCTCGAATCGATTGGCGTGCGTGTCGTACGCGCCCCGCAGCACCGAGTAGTCGACGGAGGAGGTGGCGCTGAGGTCTCCGGTGCGTGTCTGCGTCCCCGCCAGCGATGGTCGATCTTGGTCGCTCACGGTCTCGTCGAAGGGGAAGCCGCTGCCGTACGGCTGGTCTGGCGCCGTAGACCCTTGCTGCGGACCGCCGCGTGCCGACATGCGGTGCTGCGATGCACGCCGCCCGATGGACGCGGCGGTCGCGATGCTCAAGGACCGGCGTGTGGGGGCGGCAGATGGGGGAGCAGCGACGTTGCTCCGCACCCGTGCGCGGCCCGCGGCGCCGCCGCCGCCCGCATCTCCAGACGTGGTCGTGGGCGCCGGGGTGGCGGTGCTGTGTAACGGCGACGTGAGTGACCGCCGCGATCCGGTGGCGCCCTTGAGGGGGCGCGCCTGGGTGCTGTAGGCGTTCTGGAGGGATGTCGGCGCCTCGGCCGAGAAGGACTGGCGCGGCGCGTCAAGCTTGACGGTTGATTGGCGGCGCAGTCCGGGGAGACTGAGCCCGACTGGCGCTGAGCCGGCCGGCACCACAGCTCGGAAGCTGTACTCACTATCGAAGGTGGGACTGCCATCGCGGCTGCAGATGGAGGCGCCGGACATGGAGGCGCCCATGACGCTCTTGCTCCTCTTCGTCGGCACATCGACGTTGAGGCTCGGCGGCGTCGGCGACGTGGAGGCGGCGCGGCTGCGCGGCGACGAGTACTGCGAGCCGGGCCGAGAGCGCTGTGCTGTGCCGCGATGCTGCGGCGCCGCACCGCCCTCTCGCCTGCGGTAGAAAGACGCCGTGGGGGCCCCGAGGGAGGGCGGCTGCGGTGCCGCCGAGGCACGCGTCGTCGCCGGAGACGCCGAGACCTTCGTGGCGCCGACGCGTGCCGGTTGGAGTGGCGAGGCGCGGCCCGCCGTCCCACCATCGAGGTGGAGCGTCGGCGGGGGTGTGAGCAGTCCCTCCGGCGCGAGATCGTCCTCCATTACGTCGCACTGCACATCCGAGACGCACCCGACCAGCGCCTTGGGGCTGGCGGAGAGGTTTGTTTTTTTCTTGGGCGGCAGGCGGCCCTGCCGACGCTCCTGCACCGGCTTCCTGGCGGCGGCGCGGCTGCCCTCGCTCAGAAACTCGTCCACATCCTCGGCGATCTCGCCGGCGGCCCACTCGGGAAAGTCCGCCATGATCGACACAAATCAAAAAAAAAAAAAGAGTGTTGAGGCGGGGAATGTGAGAAACACACGAAGAAGAAGAAGAAAAAAAAAAACACAAAAGAGGGGAGACGAAGGGCAGAGACACAGAGAGAGAGAGAGAGAGGGAGAGGGAGAACCGATGAGGACAGCTGCTGAGAGAGAAGAGAGAAGAGGGAAGGAACAACGGGAGATGCGCGGCGCGGTGGAGGAGACGAGTAAAAGTGAGCCGGAGATGTACAGGAGCGCAGGAGGCGGAAGAGGGAGGGACAGCCTCAACAGCTGCCGAAGCGCAGAGAGAGAAAGGGAGAGACACACGAACACAGGCACAGGGGAAGGCGGGTAGACACGCGAGCAGCACGTGCAGCTGTAGGAGATGAGGTGGAACGGGGGAGAGAAGGGCGTTGTTGCACGTCTACCCTGGCGACGGGGGCACCGATGCGCCGCACCGCGGAGGACAGACGAGGGGGTGGGAGGGAAGGGGGTGAGGTAAGGAAGAGAGCGACAGTGAGACGAGCTACACAGACACACAGACAGACAGACACACACACGGGAGAGAGAGAGCCTGGGGCAAGGAGAGCCGTGATGGTGTTCGTCGCTGCAGAGACAACCGGGTGTGAGAGAAAGCCGCTGTGAATGAAGCTGGGAGGGAGCGCTGACGTAGTGCAGGGAGTGAAAGCGCTCGGTGATGGTGCGATCGTGTGGCACTGACTTCACAGAGACACGCGCGTGTGTGTGTGTGTGTTTGTGTGTATAGACCACGGCAACGGTGGTGCAATCGGCAGAAGGAACGTGACACGCCGATGCGATGGCGCACAGGCTGGACAGTGCAGTACCACGTTGTAGGACTGTGGAGCAGCGCTCATGGAGAGAAAGAGAGAGAGAGAGATGAGTTGAGCGAGAGTAGTGCACGGGCACAGACGGCGTACTTCTCTCTTGTCTGTCTCCACTGCCCGAGGCGGGGGTGTGAGATGAACATACGCACGGAGAGAGAGAGAGGAGTGGAGAGGGAAGGGTGACTCGCTAAGGTCCTTTCACGCTCTCTCTCTTTCCGATACTCCGCGCATCCATGGGAGTGGTTGATGCACATGAGGAAAAGGAAAAAAAAAAAAAGAAGCGGCACAGAGAAAGAGAAACGGTGGCACGTCTTGCACCGCGTGTCCAAATATCTCGCCGCTAGAGACACAACAGCAGAGCACGACGACAACGTCCTCGAGCACACACTACCACTGGGAAACGGAGCGGCCCCACGACGGGCCTACAGCGGCGGAGGTGCGATGGCTGGCGAGAGAGGAACGTCAGTGAGCTGCTGCTTTGCTCGGCTTCGTACAACTCTGGAGCAGCGAGGGGATTCTGATACAGCACCGACCCCTGCCAACACAGTCTGAGTGTGTGTGTGTGTCTGTGTGAAAAAGAGACACGGTGAGCGACACGAGTCTCTGTTGTTCTCTCCTGTTCCTCACAGACGAAGACTGTTCATTCTTTTTGTTTGTTTGCTTGTTTGTTTTAAACATGGAAGAGAGAGGAATGCAACGCGGGACGCCGAGAGCACACAAACACACACACACACACACACACACACACACACGCATACACACAGACATACACACATGAGAAGGAAAGGAGAGGATAACGTCGGTCACCACCACAGAGCAGTAGAGCGGCTGGCGAGCCGATGGAGGTGGTGGCCTCCCTTCGCTCTCCTCCCCCTTCCATTCTCGCTTCTTCGTCAGAAAGAGGTATCGCTCCCGTCAGACACCCCTGCTCACGTGAACGAGATGGAGGAGAGAGCGTAAGTACAGAGATAGAGAAAGAAAGGTGCACAGTGTGATAGAGGCACAATACACATACACAGAGCACCCGATCCACAAAAACACCGACGCCCCCCTCCCGCCCCCCAACGACCTGCGGAGAGAGAGAAGAGTGGTGGGCCGAAGAGGCGACGGTGTCACGTGGAAGAAAAGAAAAAAAAAAAACACGAAAGAGAAAGAGAAAAAAAAAAACAATGAAAGACGCAACCACACGTTGAGGACCACAACGTGTGACGGACATAAACAGCCACGTGTATCTCCGTGCATATCCGGTGTGTGCGCGCGGGGCTGCGTAGAAGTCACTTCTGTGCGACGTGTGTACGCGCGGACGGAGGCGAGAGAGGAGAGAGGGAGGGGGAGAGGAGCAGCACCGCGAGTCAGCGAGAGCACTGGGCGAGGGAGGGAAGCACGTTTCCTCCCTTGTGGGTGTCGACGGCGTGGCCGCCGTTGGACTGCGTGTGGAGGGGCGACAGCTGGGTGCTGCGACGTGGCGCATCCGCGGAGCGGGTGGACGACGACTGGGCAGAGCGTGGGGTGGTCTGCGAGGCGGATCGTCCACACGGGTCGGACAGCAGGGACGGTGCCCCTGAGAGCCCCCTCGCCCGCAGTGGTGTTGGCCGCGCAAGAGAATGGGAGAGGCTGTCTGTTGACGAGCGACGCGGTGCTAGCAGCTCCAGCGGCTGCAGACGACCCGCTGGAGCGACGACACCGCCCTCTGGCAGTTCTCGCGGACCCGCTGCAGCAGCAGCAGCAGCAGCACGGAACACCGACCCGAGGACGCTCTGGCGGTCGCTCCTGACGTGCACGTCGCCAACCTCTCGAGCAAACACAGGCATCGTCACCTCGTCCAGCTCCGGAGTGCAGTAGTAGCGGCGCCGCGCCGAGTCACTGAGTTCACTCACGGCGCCGCCCAGAGGTGAGAGCGGCTCCTCCCGCTGCGGTGTGTGACCACCGCATCCCGCGAGATCGACGCGGGTGCGCTGCTTCGCTGCTGCCGCTTGGCCACCTCGCGCAGACGGACTCGTCGCCCGCGCATCTGACAGCGACGCCGAGCGCGGTGGCGCTGGGGCGAGAGCAGCGCGCACGTCACGCATTGGTACCAGCCGCGACCCGCCCGGCCTCGGCTCGGTGGCGCCTGGCGTAGCAGATGGGTCTCTGGTCGGGGGCGACGCGTCGGCTGGTTGCCCCTGCAGCAGCGCTTGCACGGAGCGCCGCCGTCCGTTCGCGATGCACGGTGGTGGTGCCCGCGCCTCGCCGGCTCCGTGCTTCACCGATGGCGCGACAGGCGCCGAGGGCGGCGGCTGAGCGTCACCGGGCTGCACCTCTGCGCACGGCTGCGACGTTGCGAGACCGGTGCTGGTGGAGGTGGTCGGCATTGTCGCGCGTCGGCCCGGGCGACGCCCATTCGTACTCGTCTCGCCGCCGCGGTCCTCTCGCTCTTCCACGCGCGCCCTGCGCACGATGACGTCGCTGCCGTAGAGGCCGCGCACTGATTTCGCGGTGAGGTCGACTCCACCGCGCTGTGGCGCGGCGTTGCCGGAGCTGCCGCGGCCGGAGACCTTCCCTGGTGCCGCGCCGGCGCTGGCGGCGTGCTTCAGCGGAGCGCGTTCGCCATGGTCGGCAGCGGCGGCGGCCTGGGAGTGGGAGGATGCAGTCGTACCACATCCCGCAGGCGTCCGCTGCCCAACGTGCGCGTCCGTCCGCGTGGCGTTCAACGACGACGGTGGTGCCACAGGCGGCACTGCGGTCTTCGCTGCCGCGGCCGCAGCGCTCTGTCGCGGAGCTGCCGGGGCGGAGGCGGTGAGTGAGAATGCGGGAGGCGCCGGTTGGGCCACCTGCCGAGATGTCACATCCGCGCGTGGCTGCGGGGATGCGGTCATCGGCACCGGCGACGACCGCGGCGGCGAGCAGTTGGCCGGGGCGGTGCAGTTCGTATCCTCGACGATCCCACCACCGTGGAAGTCCATCCCGTCCAGACGTGTGAAGCGTGACCGCAACGTCGCTCGTGGTGAGCTGTGCTCGATGCGGCGCAGCTCCACCGCCGCGGGCTGGAACGGGCTTCCATGCAGGTACTCCTCACCGGTGGCGCTGTCGGTAATGGAGGTGATGCTCCCATTGGCGACGGACGAAACGCTCATCGGGGTAACTGCTGCCGCTGCTGTGTAAGCGTGTGTGTGTTTGTGTGTGTGTGTGTGTGCTTGTGCGAGTGTGTGAATGCAGATGACGCAGATGAGCGCCACTCTCCGTCATGCAGACGCACACACAATCACACTCACACAATCGCAAGCGTCAACGAACAAGGAAGGGCGGGGGACAACAACAACAAAAAAAAAAAAAAAGAAAGTGATGAGAGCGAGAAAGCAAAAAGTGTGTATCTGAAGGGAGAGTGCGCACGTGTGTGTATCTGGGAGGGGAGGGGAGGGTAGGGAGGAGGGAGGGAAGAGGAGGGAGACTGATAATGCTGGCGCGACTGCAAACAAACAAACAAACAAAAAAAAAAAACGACAGCGCAAATACCAAAAAGAAAAAAAAAGAGAAAAGTGTGCACAGGGACTCTCCCTCCCTCCCTCCTTCTTGTCGTCCCCACCTAGACTTGAGTACGTCGGCGGTGCCACGTCCACTGTGCACACCACTCAATCACTTCCAACGTCGTGCCACGCACCAGCACCGACAACAAAAGATGGAGAAGCAATAGAAGCACAAAGGAGGGGTCAATACAACAACGGCGACCGCCACAGAGGTACCAACCAGACAGTGAGGTGCACCCACACACACACACACAGACGCTATCTCAAGGGGTGAGACACGGTGAGAAAAAGTGGAGGAGAGAGGCACAGAGACAAGAAGGGCGGTGGATGTGGGGGAGTACAGAGGGGAAGCGCCGGTACAGACGTTTCACGTCTCCGGTGGCCACGGGATCAGCGGTGAGAATGAAAGGGGAAGCAGAAGAAGAAGAAGGAGAGAGGAGAGAGGAGAGAGAAGGTGGGAAAAAGAAAAAGAGAGGGAGGAAGAAGAGGCTGCGGTGCAGCGAGGAACAGAGCACCTGAGAAGGAGGAAGAGGTACCGCACACTTTACATGCACGACTCTCTCCCCACTTCTTCTACACACGCCGACGCGCACAGAGAGAGAGAGAGACACACACAAACACAGCAACAACAGATGGAGACGACGTCTTCGTCTTGTACGGAGACACACACGCGCGATGGCGGAACAACGAGAGAGAGGAGAGAGAGGAAGAGGAGCGGACACTTGAGCTCCCAGCGTGCGGAGGTGAGAAACGGGTGCACTGTTGATCTCACACTATCCAACACACAAACACACACACACAAAAAGGCGGAAGAAAAAAAAAAGAACTTCGGCAAGATTGAGAATTCTTTCGTTGATAGGTGTGGATCTGCGTTGCAGGCAGCGTGTGATGAGAAGCTACTCCACACAGAGGAGAGAGGGGGAGGAAAGGGGAAGGAAGATGATAGAGGAGCGGGCGCGCGCGTCACAGTGACCGGCCAACGCGTCGAGCAGAGAGAGAGAGAGAGACAGGATAGACACCGCGTGTCAACTCACACTGAGAACGATATGTGTCTGCAGTGGAGAGGGAGGCCGGTGCTGTGTACTGTTCTCGATGGTCCACGACACCCATACCAAGAGTGACACAGCAAAACCGTCAACGCACACACACATGTATGTATGTATGTATGTACGTATATATGTATGGATGGACAAGTGTGTTGTCGGTGTAGAGTGACGCGGAGGAATAGGAGTGACAGTTATATGCTGGATGGAGAACATGGTCGAGCAGAGCGTTGTCACGCCGCGGTGGTGGACGGCGTCCGCGAGCTCACTCAGACCCCGCTTGCACGCGAGAGACGGGTCTTGAGCGCCGCTGCCACTTCACCGTAACCCGTGTGCCAGAGACATGGACAGGTGTCGTACTCTCTTGTTTACATGGCTCACTGGCCGTCTCGTCACTGCGGCTCCGGAACACTCACGCACGCAGCCGACCTTCGCGGCACTTCCAGCGGCGAGTGGCGCAGCAGCCCTCTCAGAGGTCGACGTTAGGGGGAAGGGAAGGGGGGGGGTATCTAACGGCGAACAGGCGCACGGTCACGTGAAGCGCAACTCACGGAATGAAAAAAAAAAAAAGAACGAACAGAGGTGCCTTGGCGAGACACGCACAACGGAGTCGGATGAGACCTAACGTACACAGAGAGAGAGACATTGCCACAAGGAGGCAGGAGGAGGGGGTGGTACAGTGACAACGCAGTGCCTCAGCTGAGATACTCTCCGGATGTCGGGTGGCCCTACCAGACACGCCTCCACCTCCCCTCACTCCTCCACGCTTATTAACCTTCCTCGTCTTTCTCTGGAAGAGAGAGAGCGAGTGCAGACGACGCGTCTCGCTTTACATCCACACACACATCCACACACACACGCGCGCGAGTGCACGCACTGTGCCTGAGGTGAGCAGGAAAAGGGGGGAGGAGATACAGAGGCAGAAAAGCTGGGTGGGTGTGTGTGTCTGTGTGTATATATGGTGCGAAGAGGAGAGGCGGCAACGCTCCCCCCACCACCCCACCCCCGTCTCCGCTTCACAGCGGCGCTGTGGAGGCGTCTGACACCACCATGACGAGGTTGCGGAGGCAGCCGCGCTGCACGAGGGACTTGAACACCTCTGCAAACGACGGCGTACCACCGCTCCACCGCGCGTAGTTCTTGGCTACCCCGTTCATGGCGAAGAGGAGCGCGTTGTCAGACAGGGCAAGGCCGGTGATGAAGTCTGCGCTCAGACACACGTGCCTCAGCGCCGCCGTGCCGTCACTGCAGCTGGTGTTGTGGCGGTAGAGGTCGATGGCGTACGCGTACTGGTTCGCACGCGCTATCCTTGCCGCCTGGGGGTGCTTCCCCGGTTCGATGGAGTTCTCAGGTGGAAGCTCGAGTGGGAGCTGTAGTATCGGCGTCGGCTCCTCCTGAGGTGCGAAGGCGGAGCACGCCTGCATGGAAGAGAAGAGACTCGTCAGCGCCGGGGTGGCCCACGCCGGCCCGGCACCCGTTTTGCACAACCGGTCGTAACACGTGAGAACACTGTCGCACACCACCTCGACGAGCGCCGACTCGATCAGCTGCGCCGCGCCGCCAGGACTCGGAATCGTGTCTCTCGCGGAGCTCACGCCTCTCGGTGTGAGGAGTGTCAAGTACACCCACCGCTCCTCCCTTCCGACAGGCGCTGCGCATGACGACGGTCCTCCGCCACCAACAAGTGGCGCCGCCGCGCTCGGGGCACAGGCGGGAGTGGCGACAGGAGCGCCAAAGTGAGCGGCGAAGTTGCGCTGTGTGAAGAAGGCGGTCTCCGGTGACGAAGGCGACGTCTTCCCTGGCAGGAAGAAGAGGACGTCAACAGTCTTGGCGACGGCCGCCGTGGCGGGCGGCTGCTTCGGCTTCCCCGGCTTCTCCGACTGCTGCTGCGGCGGCGGCGGTGGCGGCGGTGGCGGTGGCGGTGCTTGCGCCGCCTTCTCGCTCTTCCACGATGCATCCAGGGCGTTGTATAGCCGCTCCTTCTGCCTCTGCGCCTTGCCGAGGTCGGCCATGTTGTGCTTCGCCTCGAGCACGAAGAGAACCTGCCGGGACGCCGCGTCGAAGACCACGCCGTCCAGCTCTCCTGTGGCACCGTTGGGTTTGCCAGCGTCGCGGTCGCCGGGGATGTACTTCACGTTGCGAACAAGCCGGTACGCCGGCGGCGGCGGCGACAGAGAGGGACCCGACCACACGGGTGTCCCCGCCGTTGCATCGTTCGGCGCCACCGGGTCGCAGAGCAGGCACGCCTCCACCCACTCGCGCGCCGTCGCCTCGTCGCAGCCTGTTGTGTGGCAGCAGTGCGGCACCAGCACGTGGGTCACCACGTCCTTGCTCTCCTGTGTCACATAGGTCGCCTCGAACTCGCTGCCGATCAGTCGCTTGAAGCCGCCGTCGACCACCTCGATGCTGTGCGCCAGCGTCAGCGCCTCTTCCACCCCATACCAGCGCAACACGTAGTTGAGAGCCCACAGCTCCGGGGCTCGCTCCGGTAGCCGCCCCACCACGTCAAAGAAGTGAGCCAGCGCCGCCCTCAGCGCAGCGCAGGGGTCCGGCGCAAGGAGAAACGTTAGCGTTCGATCCCAGTCGAGAGAGGTCGGCGCCGCCATCCGCGCCTCCCCGTCCTCTTCCCCTGCACTCAGCTTCGCGAGGGCCGTGCGCAGGCGTTGGCACCGACTCTGCACTTCGGTGCCACTGACCATATCCGAGTACGCTGCCTCCGCTGCGTTCAGTCCCTTGAGCTGCGTCGACACCAGTTCCCGCCAGTACACAGCGTCGCTGAAGGTGGCCACGGCGGCAGCCACGTCGTGTCCAGCGGCGAGCCATCGCGCAGTCACTCCGGAGAGCCTGGCGCTCTCCTCAAGAAGCTCCCGCACACGAACGGCGTTCGCGGTTTCGCGCGCCGCGTCTGCGAACGCCTTTTGAAGGAGCGCCGCGTAGGAGGACGTCTTTCCCTTGCCGAGTGCGTTTCGCCGCGACTGCATCTGTTGGGCGCTTCGGACACGCACGTTCGCCAGCGCTGCGAAGGCACGCACGAGCGCCTGCTGCTCCTCCGTTCTCTCCGCGAGTGTGGCGCCTCGCATCCGCCCCACCGCCGGTTGTTCCTCGCTCTTCTCCGCGTGCCGGCTGACGTCCCTGGCCAACACCCCGCAACGCAGCCCACACAGAAGCAGAATGATCACCTTCACATGTCGACTATACACGGGTTGCTGGATGGTGTAGAGGGTGTCCAGCGCGTACCGCACACGCGCGAGACGATCGCCACACGTCGCGGCCGTACCAAAGAATGGCGAATTGGAGCAACTACGAAAGTCCGTGTCAGCGAGAAAGAACTTCATCCTCTCCACCGCCTTCAGTTCAGCCGTAAGAAACGGTGTCACGGCCTGCACAGCACGAATTTCATCCCGCAGTCGCCGTCGCAGATCCGCCTCGTAGTCTTGCAGTATCTGCCGCAAATTCGATCGTGGTAGGCACTCCTCCGCGACAGCAGCCGCCGTCACCACCGATACACGTGGCCCACCATCCAGGGAGGCTACCGCTTCCTTGGCGAGAGCGCCAGCACCTCGCCCTCTCCCGCCCATAGTTGCTTTTAGTCTAACTTTCTTGAGAACAACGGCTTCGAACAAGCCGAAGGTGCACGCCGCCGCGGTAGCGTGGTGCAGCACATGAAAAAGGAAAGGAGAGTGACAGAGAAGCATCAGTGATATGGCATATGAGCCCACATTATGCAACATGAAAGGAGGGCACCGCGCGCTACCTCAGTCGCAGGACGCGCCGGCTGGAAATCGTGTGGCGCGCCCCTCGTTGTTTGCTGAACACTTGACTTCAATCCATGGTCGGGATGTGTTGTGTCATAAGACCGTCGTAAGTGGGTCCTCA
>JAECZO010000009.1:73168-90143 GCA_019188245.1 Novymonas esmeraldas | reverse complement strand
GCACACAGGCATCTCGAGGCGCACCAAGATGGCACACGGCACAGGGGTGTGAAAGCCGCGCCAAGGCTAAAGCCGCTGCAACGCAGCTCCGCGCGCCGCACCGCCAGGGACGGCTGGGGGGTGGGAGGTGACTGATACGGGTCTGGGACGAGCGGCGCGGTGAGTTGTAGCAGTGACGGAGTTGTTTCCTGCGAGTCAGTGAGTGTAGTTGAACGAGTTAGCGTCACTACCGTGCACACAGGCACGTCTTGTCGGATGTTGCTGTTAATTGAATTCGTTGTGTTTGGATGCATCATGACAGGGTCAGACTGGAGGAGCCTGAACACGAGAGACCGCGTGGCTCATCGTGGAGTAGGTAGGGCTACACTACTGGAGGTGTGCTGCCGTCTACAGGCGGTGGCATGCGCGTCTCTCATGTGTGGCACTGTGTTCATGTCTGTGTGTGTGCCGCCATGAAGCACATCGTTAGGAGAGACATCGAATCTGTGATCGAATCGGTAAACGATCTGTCTCTTCCACCACCACAACAACCACATAACCACTTCTGCGGGGTAACGAAGGCCGATGAAGAACAGAGGCGGGGTGAGGAGGAAGGCGAGGAGGGAGTGTGCACCGGATCCAGACAATGAGCGACACACGCGCCACGGGTGCCACACACTCGGATCGGCAGCGGGGGGGGGAGGGGGGGGGAGACGGACGGCCCAAGCGTCGCTCACCTCTCTCCTTTCCCTCGTCGCCTCTCCTCTTTGCGTACTGCCGCTGCACGCAAACAAGCATTCAAGGCGCACCGCTCGAGAGCAGAACAATGGTCGACGGCACCACCACAGGCGCATGCACCGGCGAGGAGGGGTGACACTGGCATGCAGACACCGCAACAGGAGCAGTCAGAGATGTAGTTTACGAGGTCGCGTCACGACACCGAAGTGTCTCTCAGATGTTGCTGTTAATTCATCGTGTATGTGAATCATCAGTTGCCCTGTGCCTGTGTGTCTGTGTGTTGGTGCGTCTGTCCGTGGGTGCCCACTCTCAGTCCACGCACCGGCGCTGGTATCCCCTCCCCGCATCCCACCGCTGTCGCATCCCGCAATGAAGCACCAATCTGTCCCGCAACGTTGTGTTTTTCTTCGTTCGCTTGGCAAGGCGAGATAACTGGATCACACAAATGAGACATCAAGTGCACTGACGTGCGCGAGTGTGTGTGTGTGTGTGCGCGTGTGTGTGGGGGATGGAGTGGAGTGGAGGGTCCACGAGCGAGCGCACTGTATGTGCGTGCATGGGAGGAAGTGAGAGAGACAAGGGAGAAGAAGGAGAAGGTTGTTGTGCTCCTGCGACGGTGTCAGAGAGACACACATGAGGACCGCACGTGGGGACGAGCAAATGACGGTGGTGCCCCAGCGGAGCTCTCAGCCACAGACGCAGCAGAAACCGCCGTGTGCACGCGGACGGTCCCAGTCACTCCTTCCTGTGCAGCGAAGACGGCAGAGATGATGAGGGGGGCGAGGGGGCCTCCAGTGGGCAGGCCACTCTCTCTCCTTCACCCATACGTCGTCATCCTACACACACACACACAACACACAGGTATCGTCTATGTCAACGCCCCCCGCCTCGCCCGCGGCTGTGTCGTTCGTGCTTTGAGCCCCCCGATGGAAATGTATGCGTCATGCCGTGTGCATATCTGTATGTGTCCGTATGTGTATTGGATGTGTCATCGAATGGAGGAGTGTTTCTCTTCAGTTGGTCTGAAGCGCTTCTCAGGCAGACGAAGAGAAGAAGAGCCACCGGACGCGCCGACGCCTCAGCATTCACAAGAGAGGAAGGGGGGGAGTGTACCGGCACTGTCGCCTGACACGGCCCTCGAATGAGAACGAAGATGAGCCTCTGTCGCACACACACACACACTCACACACGCACACACCGAGACGCACGAGAGAGGACAGCACACGCACACTCTTGTCAGCAGCCGCCTGCTCACCAAAACAAAGAAGGAAAAAAAGAGGCGCAACACAACCTAGACACAAAGAGACACACAGAGAGCGACTACACTTCTTGGCCGTACACCTTGTACTGCTCCCCAGTGCTCTCGGTGCGTACTGCTGGACGGAAGCAGCGATCCGCGACAATGGGGAAGAGGAAACAGAAGCCAACGAACAGTCCAGCCGCCGCGAACCACGCGCCGACCCCGATGCCGTACGCCACACCGTCGCTGAGCATTGTCTGGAGAGGTGTGTCTGTGTGTGTGTGGAGGGGAGGGAAGGGGGGGGTAGAGAAGCGAGAGAGGGAGAACAACAGAAGCAAAACACAGCCAGAAGTGTGTGTGTGCGAGTGTGTGTGTGACAGCGGGAGAAGGGTATCGAGCAGACGTGGAGGCGTGTGTGTGGTCGTGCAGCGATAGGATCGATGTGCACGAACGGTGGCCCTTCTTTCGCGGTGCTCACACGTGTGTCAGTGTACCTGCGGAGGACGGGGTGGGAGTGGGGGGGAGGAGAAGATATGCCTGTGAATCTGTTCCGTGTGGCACCTCCGATGCATCAGTGTTGTGTGTGTGTGAGTTGAGGTGGAGAGAGGGGAACAGAGATGGAGCGAGTGAGGGAGATGGGTGTTGGCGAGGATGACGATGGATGCACTGGTCGTAGTAGTAGTCGTAGTACTAGTCAGCAAGAGCAAGGAACAGGGGAGAGTGTGTGCGTGTACCTGTTTTTTTTTGGGGGTGGGGGAGCGAGAGAGACTCGGGAAGAGCCGAGAACCCGAGGAGGTCGTCTCCTCCCCCCCTCCAGCGGCGGTAACCAGCGGCGCGCCATTTTAAACTGTGTCTCCGCGTCCCCGCCTCTGTTCCGTTCCCTTCGTGTGTGTTTTTCTTTTCTGTTGTTGTGCTGCTGTTGACGGGAGGGCGGTGAGAGGTGCCGCTTATGCGGGGATCAACGTGGTGGAGTCGAACGAGGGGAGGAGATAAGGGTGACACACACACACACACACACACACATACACGCACACATCTCCCTCTCGCCGCCGCGGTAGACGGACAGCCGTGGATGCTGCAGAGTAAGAAGAGGGGCACGCAGCGGCGGCGGAGGGGGGGAGCACAGAGAGAGTGTGTGTGTGTGTCGGTACCAAGGGAGAGAGAGAACAACGGACTCACACCCCCTCACTGCCTCTTCTTGCTGTCGGTCACCGGCGCGTCCGCCGTGCCGCGCCGCGTGTCCTCGACAATCGCGTAGGCGACGTACGCCATCATCAAGATCACTGCCGTGAGCACCGCGAGGCCTCCACCGCACGTGGTGGGATCGGCGCCGAGCCACGGGGCAATCAGCTTCATCCCGATGAGGAGGACCACCAGAGGCATCGTCATCATGAGAACGCTGAAGACGATGAACACATAGACCACCTGTGCGTTCTGTCTCTCGGAGAAGTGGCGCAGCAGTGCAGAGCAGTTTTTCGCCTTCTCCCCGATCGGCATCGTCGCGGCCTTGATGAACTCCACCTTCGCCTCACGGGCGAGGCGGACGGTGTCGCCCACCGTCAGTTCCTCGCGGATGGCCGTGTCGGTCGTGTCATCCAGCGACTTGTAGAGGGTCTCGTAGAGGTAGCGGTTCTCCTCCGCCTCCACATCCTTCAGCAAGCGAGTCCTGCGCGCCGGCGCGGCCGTGTTCGACGGTGCTGCAGACGCGGCGGGCTGCGGCAGGGCATCGGTGGGGGGCGTAGACCGCGCCGCATCCGCCCCCGAAGCCGGCGAAGCACCTGCGCTTGGCGGAGACGCAGACATGGCAAGTGCACACACACACACACACACACACACACACGCCTCTCTTTTGTTCTTTCTCTCTCTCTCTCTGTTGTTGTCCGTCCTTGATGTGGCGGCGGCGGCGGTAGACCAGAGCAGAAGGAGAGAAGGAGGGAGAAGTGCGTTGCTGCAGTGGAGGACGGTGGTGACCGCCAGAAGAGAGGGGGGCGCGAGGGACGGGACGTGGGAAAAGCGAGGATGGAGAATGATGAGTGACGGAGGAGAGTGTGTCTGCTGTGCCGCAGCGGTGGCGATGCATCTGCACCCACATCACACACACACGTACACACACGACGATAGAAGCCCCCAGGCGGGATGTGGCGGCGAGAGACGGCACACACGGGCGGCAGCGACGTGGCCAACGTGGAGAGACGATGAACGTGGGAGCCACAGGAGGCGGGGTGGCCGCTGCCCAGCAAGACACGCGCATCTGGTTGCTGTTTTTCTTTTTTTTTTCTTCTTCTTCCCCCGTTCGGGGGAGAGGGAGAGTAGGCGGAGGGAGGAAGGAGATGAAGAAGCAGGCGACGCTGCCGGCAAACGGCTCGGAGAGCACCCGCGAGTGAAACATGGTGAGGCGTCCTTGTCCGCCACGTCGACGGCTGCGCCGGTGGCGGGGAGAGTGCTGCATGTGGCGCACGTGTCTCGCCGTCACCTTCTACACGCCCCGTCCACCCGCCACGCCGCACGCGCGCCTCCTACTCTGTCGTCAGGAGGGAGCGGGTGACGGGACATGTCTACACCCCTTCAACGAGCTCCGCCTCGGGAAGGTCGACCAGCGTGCTGGCCAGCGGGGTGCGGCGGGTGGAACTGGTGGCGACCACTAGAATCGCGTTCCCCTTCACCTCGCCCGGCGCCGTCGCGACGAGTGCCGCGCAGGAGAGCGGCACAGACGGCAGCAGCGTGGGAACGGCGAAGATTTGCTGCGGCATGATGTACACATCATCGTCGGAGAGGCAGAAGACGACGCGGACGGCGTGCAGCGGGGACTCGCCGACGTTCTGCAGCTGCACGCGCACCTTGAAGATCGGCCCCAGTCCTTGTACAACAGCGTTGAGTCGCAGCGACGACTCCGCCTCCGCCTCGTTCTCCTGCGTCACGTTGCCAAGCTCCGACGGGACGGCGCCGTTGGAGATCATGTCGAGATACGCCTTGGCGGTTGTGAGCCGCAGCTGCGACAGGTCGTACTGAAAGAGTTGGTACATCTCCGCCCCGTACTTGCGCTCCCGTGAGGCCTGCGCGGTGAAGACGGAGCTGAGCTGCGGGACTGGGATGGCGACATCCTGCTGCGGTGGCGGGCCCGTCTCCACCTTCTTGCTCGACGACAGGTTCGCCCCGCGGTGCAGCAGCTCCACCACGAGGGAGCCGTTCTGCAACACGAGCACCAGCGCCCCATCCGCGCGACCGTAGCGGCAGAACTTCATCGCCGTCACGGTGCCGTAGGCGAGGCTGACGTGGTGGAGCTGGGTGCCGACGTAGACACGGATTTCACCGTTGCTGAGCGCCACGACGAGCCCGCGCGCCTCGCCCGTGACGGCGTCCGTGATGGTGGAGAGGTTGGTCACGGAGCAGGGAAGGAAGATGCTCTGCTGCTTCTTGCCCTTGAGGTTGTAGTAGGAGAGCGTGTTCGCCGTGGTGGCGACGGCGACGAGGTTGTCGCAGCGCGCCATCGCACACGGCTGCGCGTCTGGCTGGATGACGGCGCTGTGTAGGTGGCCCTGCTTGATGGAGTACACGCGGCCGTCGCGGCACGAGACGACGATGCGGTAGTCCACCTCGAAGCAGCCGGCCACGAGGAGAAACACAGGCGTGCTGGGCAGCACCACCTTCAGCGCCACCTCCATCGCGTTGTTCTTGAGGACGTAGAGGAACCCGGCCTCGGTGCCGATCACCAGCGCGCTGCGCCCGCCCTCCTCCAGCCCGGCGAGCGGGATCGAGGCGAGGCAGGCGACGACGTCCATCTGGAGCAGCGGAACAGTGCGCCATCGCCCCACGAACTCGCTGCGCTCCTCTGGCGTCTCGAGGAGGAGCAGCTCGAGCGTGCGTGACGAGGTCTGGACGCCGGAGTCCATCAAGCTCTCCAGCCGCTCGACGGCCACGTCAACGGTGAGTAAATCTGTGGCGAGGTCCTGCCAGATGGACAGCTCCTGTGCGTCGAGGGGGATCGGCGGCACCATGAAGCGGTACAGCGGCTTGTTGGCGCGGTACATGAAGATGTAGGGCCCGGTGGCCACGGCAACGACTGGCTTCATGAAGGCGTCGCCGCTGTCCATGTAGAAGGAGGCGATCGCGGACGGCACCCCGAAGAGCGGCAGCTCACGCTGCAGCGCGGTGCCGCCGTACACCTTGATGCGCTTGCTGCCATCGGCCACGAGCAGCTGGTAGTCGCCGCCGCCGTTCACGTCTGCCGTCTCGATGCAGTTGGAGAAGGCGCGCAAGTTTGCCAGATGGTCGCGAAACGCGTACAGCCAGAATTTCTCCTTCGACTCCACACGAGTGCGCTCGCGATGCGCGGACATCTCTTTTCCTCTGTGTGTGTGTGTATGTGATCTTCACCGCTGGAGGCGGAGGGGGGTGGGGACGCACGGCACGGCAGTGAACACACACACAGACACACAGACACACAGACACACAGACACACACCCACGCCGGCCACGTGGACGCAGAGCAGCAACCCACCTGCCTGCCCTTCTCCCGCTCCGCCGCTGAGGGTGAGTCGACGATGAGCTAAGGGGAGGTCTCTCTATCTGTTTGTGTATATGTCTACGAATGTGTGTGTGTGTCTCTGTGTGGCGACGAGGAGCTGCGCGGTGCGACGCGGGAGAAGGAACTGACGAGAGGATGGAGGAGAAGCGTAATGGTGTGTGGTGGGGACCACAAGGGAAGGCAGAGAGTGAGAGAGTGAGAGAGAACAGCGAGGCCGTGGTGGAGGACAGCGCTGGTCAGAGGCGGGGAGAGAGCGGTGACGACCGGCATATGTGGTCGCTGCCTGCGTCGTCGCTGACGACGCACCAAACTCACCCATGGACAGGTGTGCGTGCGGAAGGGACGTCACAACCTTTCCCCACCAACACCAGTACAAGTGACATGGGCCGCACTCTCTACACCTCAGATTCTTTGGTTGTGTGTGTGTGTGTGTGTGTGTGCAACGGAGGAAGGCGACAGCGGCGCCGCTTAGTCGAGTTTTAGATGAGGACGAGACGAGAGAGAAGCGCGGCAACGGTCTGCAGGGTACCCGTCTTCACAGATAGACAAGCTCGCTCCGGTGTGCTCAGCGACTGCCCCACCACCACCTCTCTCTCTAGCTCGTCATGGCTAGGGCAGTGTCGGGGTGCAGACGAGCTTCTTCTGCAGGAGGCCCAGCTCGTAGCAGCTCGCCTTGGACGCCGGGTTCGTGGGGTATGCGCTGGGCTGCGTCGCCACGGCCATCGCACAGGCGCCGTCCGTCCCATCATCCTCGTACCCCTCCACGGACACGTCGTAGTAGACGCCGGCGATCTCCAGCACGATGCGGCCGCTCCGCAGTACCTTGAGCTCCCCCACCTTGCCGGGCGGGAGGTCGAAGAAGGAAAAGGGCGCGTTCTCTTGAAAGCGGGGAAGCTGCATCCACAGCAGCCCACCAGCGTTTGTAGTGCTGTTGGCGGTGCTGCTGGTGCTGTTGGTGGTGGTGCTGGTGGCTGTCGTCGCGGATGTCGTGCTGGACCGCATCGCCTGCAGACTCTCCTCGTAGAAGCGCGTGTTGGCGGCGTAGGCCCGGCGCTGCTCCAGCTCCGCCTCGCGCAGGAAGGCGGTGCCGTCCACGTCCATCGGCGGTGCACCTGCTTGAGTCACTCCCGGCACCGTCGTCGTCGTCGTCGCCGTGGCCCCGCCACGACCATCGCCCTCCACGGCGGCGAGCCGCGATGGGAGAGAGGCGTCAAGGGGCAGAGGGGCGTAGAGGTCAGAGTGGGCGTCGGCGCCGTGCGACGACGCGGCCGGCGCCACGATCGCGTCCATCGAGTTCACCGGGAGCGCCGGCGCCACGTCGGGGTACTGAGACATGTCCACATGCCGGCGCGACGCCTCTTCGAGGGCGGCGTGGGCGCTGAGGCCGTGGCCGCGGCCCTTCTGGCGCAGGAGCGAGGACAAGCCCGTCCCGAGCACCGCGTCCCCGTCGCCGGCACCACCGCCACCGCCACCGCCACCGCCACCGCCACCGCCACCGCCATCACCGCCAAGGATGGAC
This sequence comes from Novymonas esmeraldas, assembly GCA_019188245.1. Classification (NCBI taxonomy): domain Eukaryota; phylum Euglenozoa; class Kinetoplastea; order Trypanosomatida; family Trypanosomatidae; genus Novymonas; species Novymonas esmeraldas. Next base: position 82,143 of record JAECZO010000009.1, on the reverse strand, counting down.
ACATGACGCGCAGGAGCTGCTCCGCTGGACGTCGAACCAGCACCATCACCACCACGCGAGGAGGTAGCGGTGGCAGGCGCTAGTCGGCTCGCAGAGCCAGGTGCGCCAGTAGCGGCAGCAGAGGACTGGCCCTCCTCCACATACAAGCCCTGGAGGCGGGCCAGCTGAACGAGACTGAGGTCATCAGTGGACGGGGTGACAGACGGGTGCGCGGTCGTCTCCCCTGCCGGAAGCACGAGCTTCGGCTTGAACTTGAGGTTTGGTGCTTTGGGGGGCATATTCTACCAACGCTGTCACGTGCCGTCGCGCCAGCACACCTACGTATGAGTGTGTGTGTTATGTGTGTGAGTATACGCGTGTGGATGTGTGTTCGTGTCTCGAGTGTGTGGTGGTGGCAAGAGTAGCTGGCACGGCGTTCGTGCCACACAAACACAGACACACACACACACAGGTCAGAGCACACTACAGTAGCTGGACAGGCACGTCGGACAGAAACGCGCTCCAGCGCACTCACACATACACACACGTAAACGAGGAGCGGCACGTGCACAAGGGACACACATCATGGGCGGCAGCAGCATGGGACAAGGAGAGGAGGCGGAGGAGGAAGAAGAGGAAGCGATGCGAGAGGGAGTCAGACGCGTAAACTCTACCGCAGACGCAGACAGGTGAACTCCTGCATCTGGTGTGGCACGACTGACCGGCGCCGGCCGGCATCCAATGCGAGAAGATGTGCACCGCCCCTTTTGAGAGAGTCGGCAAACAGATATGCGTGTTCTACCACGAGCGCCACACATGCACGCAGGAGCACACACACACACACACACCCATACATATGTGCACAACACGCACATCGACGACAGCACCGTCCCAGCGTGAAACAGATGCGCGCACATGACCTCCAATTCCACCACAGCCCCAAAACGCGGACAGCGACAACAGCAACAACAAACAACAACCAACCACACACACACGTGAGTGGCGCACAAAGGAAGAAGCGAAAGTAAACGCACATCCATACCTGCGGTGTGTGCGTGTGTGTGTGTGTATGTGTGTGGTGGGGAGGAAAGAGAGAGAGAGAGTGAAGCGGGTAGAGAGAGGTCGAGCACACTTGAAGAGAGACCACCACTTCCACCACCACCACGGCCACCGCCTACCACTGTTCCCCACGACTGGAAGCAGGAGCCTCTGCCCAACACTGTGGCAGTGCCCCCGCCCCCCGCCCCGCCCTCCGCAACGCTCAGCGGATTACATCCCCATGTCACCGTCGAAGGAGCTAAAGCCGGAGAAGAGAAAGAGCGGGTAGAACGGCTTGAAGCGGATGTTGTTGCACCAGTTCCACGCGCTGGTGAGCCGGCCGTCGATGCAGCTGCCCGCGTCGTCCATGTTGTCGCCGCCGCTGCCGTCGAAGCCGTGACGAAAGAAGTCGCGCAGGATGGCGCGCTTCGCCTGCTCGCCGCCGCCCCAGACCTCACGCAGGTACGCCGCGTGCTCGGTGTGCCGCTCCAGCTGATCGACGTAGTCCACCGTGCGCAGAATGGGAATGATGATGCGCGACACCTGACCGTACTTGTCGATGAAGTGGAAGGCGTTGGGCACCTGATCGTCGCCGAGGTGAATGCGCTCCGACCCAACCCACTCGCCGAGCTCCTCCTTCGTCTCGTGCAGCACCTGCTGGATCGCCTTGTACAGCTGCGGCGCCTTCTGCACCCGCTGCAGTCCCTGCCCCGTCATGCGGAGCTCGTACTTCTCCTCAGGGTTCAGGATGTCCTCCTCCGCGATGGACCACAGCACATACATCTTGCGGCACATGTTCTTCCAGAGCGACAGGCTCTGCAGAACGAAGGTGTACTGCATCTTGTGGTTGTGCGTCAGACGGCTGCCGTTGGCACCCTCGTCAATGGCGAGGCTCGTCAGCTCCGTGCAGGAGGTGGGCGTGAAGTGCTGCTTCAACAACCCTAGCAGCCGCTCCGTCGTGTCCACGTTGTCGTTGGAGAAGCAGTTCGCATCGTTGAGGCTGCGTACCACCAACTCCACCTTGTCCTCGGCGAGCCGGTGCTCCGTGGCGTACTGCCGGACTAGCTTCGCCACCGTGACGTCCTTGCCGCGCAGGCAGCGGTTCAGCATGTTGCGGTCCTTCATGACCGGCACGGGCGTGATGCAGTGCGGCAGACGCGTGTCCTGCAGCACGTCCTGCATGTTGTGCTCCGCGCAGTACCGACCCACCGTCACCAGCTCCTTCACCACGTTGAAGCCGAGCGCCTCGCGCGCCATGTCGCTCTGCACCGCATCTTGGATCATGTAAAGGAACTTGACGTAGTCGGTGCGCAGCAGGTCCGGGTTCATGATCTTGTAGCGGCGACACATCTCAATCGCCGCACGGATCTCGTGCTGATACGGCGTGAACTCGTGGTCGCGCATAAACTGAGACGCCTTCCGCATGTCCAGCCCGACAATGAGTCCGGTGAGCGCGTTCGTCAGCTCCTTCACGATGAGCAGCTCCCGGTTCTTGCGCTTCAGGACAGAGACGGAGTCGACCTTGTCCGTGTAGGACGAGGCGAGAATGACACCGCGCATCAGACGCTGGATCTTGCGCTCTCGCGGGTTGAGGCGCAAAGGGATGTGCTCGGCATTGGCGATGGGGGCGTCAAGCAGGGTGTACTCCTCACGAAACTCGTACGTCTCTGATGCACCTCGCTTGCAGCGCCCCATGACGAGCGAGCCCATCCAGCCCTGAACAAACTCCCCAAGCCACGACGTTGTGGCGGATTGGGGGGGAAAGAAGGGGGGAAGCCGAGAGTGGAAAGGAATCGGAGCCAAAAAAAAAAAAAAAAAAGAGGTAAGAAGGACGGGGCAGCACGCGCACACACGAGCACAGCTGACGATGAGAGACAGAGACAGGTGGAGAGTGTGTGGCGGCACCGGCACGCTGCACACACGAACGCAAGAACACGTTCCCTTTACGTTCAAAGCAGAAGAGAGAGAGTCAACACGAGGCTACAGAAAAAGAAAGAGAGAGAGACGATGACGACAACGACCACGAAGGTCTCCGCACACTTCCCTACTTTTTCTCGTTCTTCTTTTTGTTTATGTGTCTGTGTGTCTGTGTCTGTGTGTCTGTGTGTATATGCGCGCCTTTTTTTTTTCTCTGTGTGTGTCCTTCGTTCGTTTACATTGATAGATGTTCTGCTCCGTTGCTGAACACTGTCTTTCTGTTTGCCCTTTTTCAAACCGTGCGTATGTGCGTGTGTTTGGTAGAGACTGGTGCCTGTGTATCTGCGTCTGTCTGTGTGTGTCTGTGAGTTTGTGTCTGTGTGTGTGTGAACTCGGCACGACACGTGCACGATCGCTTAGCGTGGTCTTCCTTCCCCCCTGACTTTCTGCTGCGTCGGCAGATGGTGGGAAAGAGAGAGACAGACGCGCAATGCGAAGCTACAGGCGCTGAAGTGAGAATGGCGGCGGTGTGACCCACCCTTCGCACTGGTCACGCAACACCAACACACACACAAGAAAAAGAAGAAGAAATGAGGCCGTTTCGCAGACAGACACACACACACACACGTACAGTGAGAGGAGGCCGAAGGACGAAGGGCGGGAGAAGATGCAGAGAGGCAAAGCAGTAGGAGAGTGGAGCAGACATGTGAAGGATTGTGAGACGGGCAGGAAGCTGTCCCGCAGTGGACGCGAATGTCGAGGAGGTTGACGAGGATGACTGCCGTGTCGACTCATGTTGCGGGAAGGAGGGAGCGAGGGTTGGGTGGGGGAGGGAGGGCGCATACAGAGTGCACCAGGAAGGCGGCGGCACGGGCGCCAGAAAATGCCCCAGATGCGTGTCATCCCTCAGGCACACGGCGGAGCACAACATCGGACAGTCACTCACTCGGCCCCGACTCGCTCACACACACACACACACACACACACACACACACACACACACACACTGTCACACACAGAGGCGCTCACAGGCCCTCCGCCGTCCTGTCTTGAGTTGTCCCTCCTCGGTCAAGGTGACGAGGGTGCCAGGACAGCCGCAGTGCAGGAGGACCCGCGATGCGCCATGGCGCATCTGTGTCAATGCCACGCCATCCCCGTCTCTCTCTCTCACCACCCTCACCACCCTCACCGCCCTCGCTAGCCTTCCCTCCTCCTCACCGAGCAACACGTCAATGCACTTCCTCTTTGACTTGTTGTGTATTTCGTTGTGGTTTGTCTTTTTTTTTGTGTCCTTCACCCTCCGCCCCGCCCTCTTCCATCTCCCGCTCTCCTCGGGGTGTCGTGCGTGAGTGATGGCAGCGATGACGATGAGAGAGAGAGTGAAGTGCAGCGCGAGTGCGATGCCGCGCCGCGCCACTTCCAACACCACCGCCAAACGAACAAGTAAAGAGAAGCACAAAAAAAAAAAAAAAAAGGTTCGGTGAAGAGGGTGTGTGCGAGAAAGACAGAGGGACAGAGGAACGGAGGGAAGAGGCGGGCGGCGATCGCCGCCACCTCCTTCAGCTGCTTCACCTCTCCCTCCTCTCTCTCTCTCGCCCACGCTGCGACGCGCACTTTTTTTTGTTTTTTTTTGTGTCTGTGAGACTAGAGAGCGCTGACGACGCGGGTGACGAGGCCGCCGGCCACCGTCTCGCCATCTTGCTGGAGAACGAACCGGCCGAGCGCGCGACACTCCGCCGCCGGCTCGAGCGCGATGGCCGTCTCTGTGCGGAACAGCACCAACGCCTGTGTCGCCGGTGGAACACACTTCACCATCCCCTTCGACCAGCTTCCCGTCTTGCTGTCCATCTTGGAGATGAGCGCGACGACCTGCACCCGCACCGCCAAGGCATGCACGATGATCGTGAAGCTCGCCCCTGGAAGGATGGACCTGGTGAGGGTGCGGAAAGTCTGCACCTGAGCCTCGAAGTCGGTCGAGCTGCGGATCAGCGAGTTCGGCTCGCACCCGACGCAGCCGGGGTAGAGCCCGGTCACGGACGAGCTCGTGTTCACCTCCACCGTCTCACCGGAGAAGGCAACGAGGACGGGGCCGGCCACCGTCGGCTTCTGAATCGACTTGATGGTGATGCGCACATCGCTGGGCACAAACTGCACCGTGTCACCCGTGAAGAGCTTCCCGCTCTCCACCTTGGCGTACACGGTGCCGCCCTGCACGTCCTGCAGGCTCAGCCGCAGCGGGTTGCTCAGCAGGCGGCTCTCCAGCGGGCACCGGTCGATCATCTCGATGAGACACGGGCCGTCGTACCACGGCGTCGCCGCGGTGTCCCGCCGGGTGATGTTGGTCCCCGCCATCCCGCTCACCGGGCAGAACCCAATCACCGCCTCCTCCGCGATGCGGGTCTGCTTCAACAGCAGCTGCAGCTCACGCACCACGTAGTCGTACCGATCCTGCGAGTAGTCCACCGAGTCCATCTTGTTCACCGCCACCACGATCGAGCCGACCCCGAGCGTCTTCAAGACGAGCAGGTGCGACTTCGTCCCGTGCTGCAGCCCCGTCTCGAACTCGGACGTCGCGGCCGTCACGACGAGCAGCGCCGCATCCGCCTGCGTGGCGCTGCTGATCATGCTCAGCACAAAGTCCTTGTGCCCGGGTGCGTCGAGGATGTGCACACGGCGGTGCGGTGTCTCGAAGCAGAATGAGCCCGAGTCGATCGTGACACCGCGTCGCCGCTCCTCCTCCGACTGGTCCAGCAGCCACGCGTACTTGAAGGACTCCTTGTGCTGCGCCCGCCCCGCCTTCTCATTGCGCTCCACGTCCTCGCTGCTGACGCGGCCCAGCAGGAGGAGGAGGTGACCTAGCGTGGTGCTCTTGCCGGCGTCGACGTGGCCGGCGATGACGAAGGTGCAGTCGGGCTTCTCCGCATCCGGCTCCATCTCCAGCATCTGCTTTGTGCGACGCTGCGATGTCCCCTTGGAGCCCCGCAGCGTGACGGTGGTGCGACCGGAGTTGGGGCTCGGCGCAGCAGATTCATCCTCATCCTCGTCGCTCGCCGCCGCCGCCGCCGTGCCACCCCGTGGGAGAGAGGATGTGACGGGCGGAACAGTGGCAGACACCTGCCGTGGCGGCCCGGACGCTGCGGCGACCCGGAGGACGCCGGCGCCGCCGCCGCGCCTCGAGCGCTCCTCGTCTCGCTTCGCCTTGAGCTGAAGGATGGCCGGGCCGACGTCATAGTTGCTGGCGCGCAGCGCCGCCACCGCCTCGCTCTCCGTCAGTGGCAGCTTAGTCGGCGCGTTCGCCTTCCACGAGGCGTGCACCTGTGGCAGCGTCATGTCGAGCAGCTCGTAGTCGCCGTCCGACTGCGGCGCAATCGTCGTGTACGGATTTGCGCGCGCGGCGGAGGCGGCGGAGGCGGCGGAGGCGGTGGTGGTCTTGCCCGAGGTCGCCGTCATGCGCGCTGGTGCCGCCGTCGCGGTCGCAGCGGTCACGTCGTCGTACTCCCCCGCCTCCTCCTCCTCGTCGTACTCCTCATCGTAGTTGTAGTCGTCGTTGTCATCGTAGTCGTAGTCGTCCCCCTCCAACTCGCCCGCCACCTCGGCGTAGAACTTGTTATGCCGATTCATCTCTTCAACATAAACGCGTGTGTGTATGTGTGTGTGTGTGTATGTGTGTGTGCAGAGTGAGGCAGCGAAGCGCCGAGATGATTCAGATGTGTGGAGAGAGAGAGAAAGAGATAGTAGAGAGAAGCGTTCTCTCTCGAGGTGTCCGCATCGTTGGATGGACAGACGGTGAGCACAGGCACCGACCCGTGGCGGCCTGCCGTCTTACACGAGAAGAGGAGGAGGAAGACGACGAAGACGAGGACGACGCCGGGACAGGGAGAACGTGAAGGAGAGAAAGAAAGAGGAAGAGGCGATTCCATTCCTCTGCCCTCCTCTTCCCCCCAACTGACAGCCGTGCACCTGCTCGCCTACCTCAGTCACTTTGTGTATGTGTGTGTGTGTTAATGTGTGCAAAGGATGCATCTGCGCCGTGGACCGGCACTGCAGCTCTTCCGAGAGCAAAGAAAAAAAAAAAAAAGAAACAACAGCAGCACCATCATCAGGCAGCGATGGTGTGCAGTCACATGTGCCGCCTCAAGGCACACCGTTGCCACCACCTCATTCCGCAAAGCACGGAGACACAGACGCACACACACACACACACACACACACACACACAACGTCAAAGAAGGGGACAAACCGAAGAGCATGGTGGATAGAGCGGCAACGAGACGCACACGTCGCTGATGGACGAAGAAAAAGAAAGGGCAGCCACCAAAGGATCGCATCACCGTCCGCCGTGACGGGGAGGGGAGAGAGACACACAGACACACGCGGGTGTGCGTGCTGATACGAACGTGTGTTGGGAGGGGGAAGGAGCTGGAGATGTGCTGTGCGGGCGAGGAGCTTCAGAAGAGGCCGAACAGTCGCTTCCGTTTTCGCTCACCGCGACGCGAGCGATCTGATCGACCACCGTCGCTGGTCTCCGAACTTGTGTGGGAGACGACGCTGTGCAAGCTCTCCACCAGCCCATTGCTGTCCGAGCGCGTGTCCGACAGAGGCGACATGGCCGACGTAGATGCCGTGGCGGTGGGTAGACTGCGCGCCGGGTCGGCGTGGTCCTCACGCACCACGCGGCCGAGCGGCACGCGAGCGTTGACCTCCCCCTCTCTACTCTCCTCCTCCTCCTCAGCCACGAGCGCGCGGCGAACGTGAGAGGTGAAGATGCCGACGGCGAAGTTGCTGTCCTGTGCCAGCTGCGCGTAGGCAACACCGTCCGACTCCCGGGCCATGTCCGCCACCTGCTGCAACGCACGCTGGCTGAACCGCAGGCCGCTCAGGATGTCCCGCACAGCATCGTTATCGACACTGCGGCTGCGCTGCGTGTAGTTCATCGCGGCTATCGAGACGTCCACGCATCGACGCACAACGAAGAGAGACAGTTTGCGAGACAGAACGTCGTTTGTCTGCAGCGAGACGGCGAAGGCGCCGCCGCGGACGAGCAGCGGGGCGAAGAGCTGATCGTACAACTCCTGCTGGGTGAAGGGGGGCGCGAAGAGAAGCGTGTACATGAGTATGACGCGCATCTCAGCGAACAGCGGGAACCAGTCCGCGCCGACGAGCGAGAGCAGCGCCATGGAGGTGAGCATGATCATCAACTTCAACGCTGGAATGCCAATGAGCACCATCCTGCGCTGCGGGCGACCATCCTCAGCGGTCGACGACGGCGACGGCGACGACTGGGAGTGGGAGGACACCACCGTGGTGGAGCGCTGCTTGAGCGCGATGAAGGCGGCGTAGGTGAAGCCGAAGTAGTAAAGGCAGGACAACACCAGCAGCCGCAGAGAGTCGAACATGGTTGCGATGTGTGGCTCCCTCGTCTGTGTCTGTCTCTCTCTATCACGCCTGCCTCACGCACCGACCTTCACAGTGGTGGAAAGAAGGACTGCGCTGGTATGTGTATGTGTGTGTGTGTGTGCTGCTCTTGGTGCAAGTGCTGGGCGCATGCACTCACCTCTGTGTGTGTGTGTGTGTGATGGAGCAAGACAACGGTGTACCTCCTCACAACGTGCATCCGTTGAGAGAGCAGGAGACGTGAGAAAATGTGGGCCACGGTGTAAGTGCGCATGAACATGCACAAGTGTAGGTGCAGCGTCATACCGGAGAGAGTGAGAGTGTGTGTGTTTCCGTGGGTGCGCGCCACCTCCGACTCTCCTCCGCCGCCGCACACCACACCCGAGTGAGGGACAATCGATTACCCTCTCCCTCCAGCGCACCCACGCTCCCGTCGGCGTCCTCCCTGAGTCCGTGCAACGCCAGCGACACGAAAAGAAAAGGAGAGAGAGAGGTGGGACCAGCGGCGGTGCGACGGCAGCACCTCTGACACGTGTGCGCCACTCCCGCCGCGACGTCGGCATTGCCACCTCTCTCTCTCTCTCGATCGCTCTGACGTGGTGGACACGCGCTGTGGACGATGCTTGCTGCTTTGGTGATATCTTTTT
>JAECZO010000009.1:40668-68168 GCA_019188245.1 Novymonas esmeraldas | reverse complement strand
GCAAAGGGGGGGAGCAAATAGCAGTGTCATTGCTTCTCTAGCCAAAACGCCACGATGATCCGCCGCACCACCAAAAAAAAAAAAAAAAAGAGAGAGAAGAGACAAAGAGAGACAAAGAGAGGGGGAGGCGAGAGGCGACATGACTGCGCACACTCGTCCGCGATCACCACTCGAGAAATGAAGGAGGTCGGGGAGGGGAAAAAGAAAAAGACGGCGCACGCGTGCTGACATCTTCGCCACGCAGGCGCTCTATGAATCGCAACACTCGAAGCGAAGACTCCTCATCTTCCTCCTTTTGTTTGTTGCCGCCCTTCATCCCATCACTCTCTCTCTCTCCTCGTCCTCCAGCAGCATTGCCTCACAGGCACAAACACACACACACACACACACATACATGCTCTCGATCCCACCAGCCAGGGATCGCGCAACACACACACACAAACACATGTACACGCGTGCAGACATATAACAACAAAAAAAAAAAGAGCACGCGAATGCATGTGTATGTGTGTGCATGTGTATGTGTGTGTGTGTGTGTTTCAGAAACGAGATGTGACAAGATGAATGGAAAAAAAGATGAGTTCGAGGGAGAGAACGCGCGCTGGAGGCGAGGGTGGGGGGCAGAGGACGAGGGAGAAGAAGAGGAGGAGAGAGGGGAGGGGACAGAGGGGAGGGGCGAAAGGCAGCAAAGGAAACGCGCTCCAGTGAATGCACTCGCACAGACAGACAGACAGAGAGACACACACGCACACACACACACGCACATGCACGACGTCCCCGAACGGAACTGTCGCGGGCACGTGTGAGCGTGTGCGTGCACACCGGTGTCGATGTGTGTCTCTCCTTCAGTGCCTCTCCTAGACGCTCATGTGGCGGCTCAGCACATCCTCGGCCTCCGCAATCTTGCTGTCCAGCACAGCCGGCGAGTCCAGCATGTTGAGGATCTCGGCGTTGTCCATCTCGAGCAGCATACCGGTGATCTTGGCGGCCACGGAAGGGCGGCTGCGCACGATGTAGCTGTACAGACGCTCGCCCAGCACGTTCTTCTGCTGCTCGGGGTTCAGGTTGGCGAGCACCGTGGCGAGGTTCTGGCCCTGCGGCGGCGCCTGCTGGTGCTGCTGGGGCATCAGGGACTGCATCGGCGCCTTCTGCGGCATCGGGCGAGAGCGCATCTGGCTCATCGCATTCGGCGCCATGGGACGACCCATGCCGCCGCCCATGCCGCCGCCCATGCCGCCCATCGGCCCCATGCCGCCCATCGGTCCCATGCCGCCGCCCATGCCGCCACCCATGCCACCGCCGCCCATGCCACCCATCGGTCCCATGCCACCCATCGGCCCCATGCCGCCCATCGGTCCCATCCCGCCCATCGGTCCCATCCCGCCGCCCATGCCGTTGGCCCCGTTCATACCGTTCATCGGCATCATGGGCATGCGCGGGTTCATGAAGGGCATGTTGGAGTTGTTGAACACCTGCGGGCCCATGAAGCCCATCGGCGGCATGCCGCCCATGCCCGGGCCGCCCATCGGGCTCGGGCGCACGCGGTACTGCTTGTTGCGCTCCTCCAGGTTCTGGCGGCGCGCGTCCTTGCGCAGCGCGTACGTGACGAAGAGCGGGCGGGGGCTGAGGAAGGTGCTGCCGTTCAGCTCCTGAATCGCCTGCGAGGCGGCGTTCTGGTCCTTCATGGAGACGAAGCCGAAGCAGCGCGACGTGCCGGACTCCTTGTCCATCATCACCATCACGGACACCGTGTCGCCGTAGCGCTGGAAGAGCTCCTCCAGGCGCTCGCTCGTGACGGTCTCGTCGAAGCCCTTGACGTACAGGTTGGGGTACTTGCTGTGCTGCTGCGCGCGCTCGCGGCGCTGGCGCTCGCGGTCGCGCTGGCGCTCCTCGCGAGAGCGGAAGCGGCTGACATCCAGCGGGGTGCCCGCCCTGGCGATGGAGCACTCCAGCCCGTTCAGCTCCTCCACGGCACGCGCGGCGTCCTCGTGCCGGTCGAAGGCGACGTAGCCGAGGCCCGTCTCGCTCTGCCCATCGCCGAGGTCGCGCACCTTGGCGGAGCTGACCTCGCCGTACTTGGCGAAGAACTCGCGCAGCTTCTCGTTCGTCACCGAGGAGTCGAGGTTCTTCACGTACAGGTTCGTGAACTGCTTGAGCAGCTCATCGCGGTGCTGCGCCTGGTAGCGCTCCACGATGATCGCCTGGTCGTCCATCTCCATGCCGTCCATCTCCTTGACGGCATCCACGGCGGACTCCTCGCGCTCGAAGGAGATGCGGGCGTACCCGCGGGACTCCCCCTTCTCGTCGCAGGCGAGGCCGATCGCGGTGAGGCGGCCGAACTTGCTGAACATCTCCTTGAGCGCGTACGTGTCGATGCTCTTCGGCAGCCTCTTCACGAGGATGTTGTTCACACCGGAGCGGCGCTTCGACGGGTCGCGCTGGATCTTGGCGATGCGCAGGTAGCGAGAGCCGAGCTTCGAGCCAGCCTGGTCGAGCGCCTTCTCCGCGTCGGCGGGGTCCTGGAAGTTCACGTAGCCGTAGCCGAGCGACTTCTGCGTGACGGCGTCGACGCACACGCGGACGGAGGTGACGGGGCCGATGCGCACAAAGTAGTCGTAGAGCTTCTGCTCCTGCAGATCGGGGTCGAGGCCGCCGACCCAGATGGACGGGTTCGGGCCAGAGAAGGCCATGACTGGAGTGGCGGGAGGGGGTTAGCTCGACCTGCTACGGCTCCTGCGAACGTGCGCGGACGCCGGCGAGGGGGAGGAGAGGCGGGAGAAGGGAGGAGGCTAGGGCGACAAAGCGACGAGGAGGGACACCGACACACGTGTACAAACAAGAGACAAAGATGCTTCTGCGTGGACGTCAGCGTGCGCGTGCGTGTGTGAAGGTCAGAGACGGCGAGAGGAAACGAAAATAAATAAAAAAGGCGAACAGACGGAAGAGAACGGTGGCAGAGGAAGAGACCAGAAGCCCACCGGGCGGCGCACGCACACACACACACACACAAACAGGAAAGGAGCTCTCAGCCAAACACAGACACGCAAAGGTGAGGGGAAGGATTGAGCTCACGGGACGCACTACTTCTCACTTGCTCACTCTCTTCTCGGTCACTCTCCTTACGTGATTTCTTTTTTTTTATCAGTTTTTTCTTCTTCTTTTTTTTTAATTCAGTTTTTTTTGGAGTGGAGAGAGACGAAAAGAGCTGCGCACACACACAAACATGTGTGCGTATACGAGTTCAAGCACGTGCACATGCACATACGCGTGTTTGTGTGTGTGTGTGTAGTGTGTAGTGTGAGAGGTGTGAGAGTGAGGTGAGAGTGAGATGGAGATACGAGAAGGGTGAAAGTGGCGTCTCAGGACATTTGTGAGCGCTGATGAGGCGAGCGAGGGAGAGGGGGAGGAGGAGGAGCAGGCGAACCAGCAGTCTCTGCTGCCACGCACCTCTTCTGGTTGGCGAGAGACATGTGCCCCCGGCCTCGCTGCACTCGAGGGTCTCCCACACGCCCTGAGACGGTGCCCGACCAACAATGTCACCGCTGACCTGTGTGTGTGTGTGAAGGTGCAAGTCGGTGTGTGTGAATGTGTGTGTGTGTGTTCTTTGTTTCCCGACATGACTGAGGGAACCGCCTCACATCACTCCCTCTCTCTCTCCTTTTCGTGTCTCTGCACAGGTGCAAGAACAGGAGGGGGGGGGGGCAGGGAGTTGCGTGAGAGTCGGCGAGGTGTCCTGTGCGGCTGCCGCGCCGCCGCTTCCTCGAAGTGAACAAGTGAGTCTAGAATGAAAACACACACACATGCGCACACCAATACACAACACACACACAAAAAAAAAAAAAAGGAGGGACAGGCGGACAGGAGAAGAATACAGAGGAAAACGAGAAGAGACATGACTGTACGACAACCACAAAACTTGATTCACCGAAGAGGCACAATAAAAAAAAAAAAGAAATTCTAGAAGTGATACAAATCGCATGCATCGCGCCTCGTCGTCGTCGCGTCACCGTTGCCAACACTGGTGTTCTCTCTCTCCTTCTTCGTTTTGGTTTTGCTTCGTATGTGTGTGTCTTTCACTGTTGTTCGTGAGTCGAGGCGAACAGGGGAGAAAGAGAGACATACACAACGGAGCACGCAACACCAAAAGCGAGAGAAGAAAGAAAGGGGGGCGGGGTGGACGCACACACACACCCATACACACACAGGCAGGCAGGCACGCGCGAGACTGGCGTTTCCGTGCTGTTTCTACAAACCATAGCTCAGCCGGCCTGAGACGGAGAGGGAGTCGAAGTCGGTGCGCGGCGACAGCGTCAGCGAGCCGCGCCGGCCGGTGGAGCCGTCGTACGGGATCGTCGGCGCCTCGCTGGTGTCGCGGCCGCCATCGCGGTTCGTGGGGGTGGAGAGCATGCCGGGCCGAATCCACGGGCTCGCAAAGGCGGAGTCGGTGACGGGGGACCCCGGCGGCCCACCGGCGCCGCGCACCGGCTCGTCTGCCGCAGAGGCAGGGTAGCGCTGCGCAGTGCTCGGACACGCCGTGGAGGTGCGCTTGATCGGGGACACGGGGCCTCTGGAGGCGGCGTTGGCCGTCGGCCCACGCGCGACGCCGGCGAAGGAGAGCGGCGGGGGACAGTCGGTGTGCGTGTGCTGGAACGGCGCAGCGCCGCCTGCGGCAGCGGCGGTGGCGGCGTCGCTGCTGCGGGGCTTCCGAGTCGCCTTCCGTGCAGGTGGCACGGCAGCACCGCGCCTCGCCGACAGCGGCTGCGGCTGCGGCTGCCGCTCACGCACCGCGTCGTGTCGTGACGGCCCGCGCGCGGATGCGCCGTTGGCCGCGACAGTGCCGCCGCGAGGGGTGCGGACCTCCGCCTCGACGGCGCCAGCGATGGAATGCGCGCTGGGGTGACGGGAGCGCTGGGGGGGCCTGCCACCGCCGCCGGCGGGTGCGCTCCTCGCGGCGAGAGACCGGTTCGCAGACAACAGCGGCCGCGCGCCTGCGTGGCGTGGCGGCACGTCGGCCGCCGAGGTCGCCGCCATGGCGGCGTAGTCCGTGGTGCCACGCGATGCTACGAGAGCGGTCGTGGTGGCGCACGGAGTCGCGGTCTCCGCAGTCGCCGCTGCGCCGCTGCCGCCGCGCCTCGTGACGATGAGACGCACCGCGCCGGTGCGAGGGCGCTGCGGCGGCTTTCGAGTGTGGCGTGCGCCACCGTCAGTGAGGCGAGAGTTCACGGAGCTGACGCGGGACGTCGGGGCCGAGGCGTAGTGGCGCACCGGCACCGGCAGCGGCAGCGGCAGTGGCGGCGGCAGCGGCGGAGCTGTGTGTGTGACCGGAGCAGCGGTGCAGCAGGGAGACACGGGAGCCGCCGCCTCGTACACTGACGGGGTGCGGCTGCACAGCTGTGAGCCGGGTGCGCTCGCGGCGGTCATCACCGTTGCTGCGGTGCACGAGCGCCGGATCGGCATCGTATCCGCGGTGGTGGAGTGCATCAGCGGGGCATTGCTCAGGAGCGAGTCGACGCGTGGCACCACGGGCGGACGCTGGCGACGCCGTGTCGAGCCCGCGTCGCTGCTGCTCCCTCGCATGCTGCTAGAGGTCGAGTCCATCCGGGCAGACACGCGAGTGGGCTGCGCCGCGGCTGCAGGTGTGCCGGCGACCCGCGGAGGCGCGGTGGCCGACGCCGACCTCACGCCGCGGGCGGACACTGGCGACACACGGGCCACCGCGGGCCGCAGCAGGGCTACCGCGTCGCCGGTGGAGTTGGTGGAGACAGCCGCCGGCACCGTGGTGCCGCTGCGGCTGTCCGGGCGTGGCTGACGCAGGTCCGACGCGGCGGTGAGCGAGAGATGCGGTTCTGCGCACTTCACTGCAGGGCCGGTGCGGCGGATCACAGAGGCGGCAGGGGACACTGCCGCCGAGCGCGACCGCCACTCCGAGGACGTGGTGGACGTCACACGAGCCGGCCGCGACTTCGCCACCGATGCGCCAGTGGCGGCGGCCTTCACCCCCGACACTGGTGCATAGCTCGTGTTGACGGGACGTGACCGCAGCTTCGGCGCCGGGGCCACCACCGTGGCAGAAATGGAGCTCATTCTCTCGCGTCAATCTGTTCTCTCTCTGTGTGTGTGTGTGTGTGTGTGTGTGTGTGAGGAGGGGTGGAGAGTGCACGTGAAGGACATCGAGAGACCACCGAGAGCGAGAGAGACGCGGAGGGGGAGTAAGAGAGGGTCACGGCGCAGTGGAAGAGACACGAAGGCAACCGTGATGGCCCCTCCCCTCCTCCTCACCTCTCTCCTTCTCTCCCTCTCCTTCTCCTTCTCCCGCATGTGCGGTCCATCATCAGAGGAGCAGAAAGCGCGGCGGTGGGAGCGAGAGGGAGAGAGGAGGCGAGACATGATACGATAGTGCGCATCAGCATCACGGGATCGGTTGTTGGGCATGCCAAACGCCCATGAACGTACACACACGCACACACACACACACACACACACACCACGGCGGCTGTGGCGGCACAATGGAGCTACCGCCGCGTTGCTACACCGGCACGCCCTTTGGATTCTCGCCAGCAGACACCCACAGTGCAGCAAGACAGAAGGTCGACGACCACACGACCACGCACAGGCGCGAACGAGGGCTCAAGAACAACGTCCGACGGCGGCGCCGGGCTGCCGCAGAAGCAGCGGAGGACACAGACGCAGCAGTTCTCGCCCTTCGCCGCCGCCCTCACTCCAACGACTCGGCAGCCCGCCTCCTCCCCCCGGCAGCGGCGCTGTTGAGTCACGTTTGCCCCCCACAGAGGTCACGCCGACTCGTCGCCGGGGCCGATCTGGAAGGCGACGCGCAGTGCTTCGTTGCAGGTGCACGACATGGCCCAGCTCACGTGCAGCTCACCGAGGGCACGGAAGGCCCACTGGCTCTCTGCCTTCATCAGGTCCTCAACGGCGGGGTCCGATGGCGTCCGTGACGACGGCTCGATGTGCAGGTGCAGGGCGTAGTAGAGCCGCCCACCGTCCATCTCACGTCCGCTGTTCAGGACGAAGAAGATCGAGTTGGCGGTGCAGAAGCGCGCACGTGGACTCGTGGCGCCGGCGACTTGGAAGACGATGTGCTTCAGCAGCGCCTCCTCCTGTCTCGCCCGCACCGCGCCGATGGCGGAGAGACGCGTGTGTGGGACGACGGCGCACAGCACCCACGGCGCCAACCCCAGCCGCTCGTCGCCGTCCTCCGTCGACGACGACAGGACGGAGAAGCGGTGGTCGCCCCACGACACACGACCAGGGCGGGACGTGTTGTCCACCACGATGAGCAGCGTGGCGGGGTACCGCGGGTAGCAGATGAGGTTGCGCAAGGCGTGGGAGAGGACGTAGCAGCCCGTCGCGCGGAGGAAGTGGAACTCCTCGAAGACGAGCGTGTTGGCCGCGTCCTCAGCGGCCGCGGCAGCAGCAGCAGCACTGCCACCGCCCGTGAAGGTGGTGGAGGGGTCCTCGTAGAGCCGTATCTCGCGCGCACGGTGGGCGTACTGGAGATGGAACGGCGCCCCGGATGTCAGCGGGGCTGGGATGCTCGCGGCAGCTGAGGACAGCGGCGCCGCCGCCTCAGCGGAGGTGCATGACGTGAGGGAGCAGCATGCTGGCGGTGGTGGTGTCAGAGCGGGGCTGGACTCAACACGCAGCGCCGGCCCACCACGTGTCGCCACCGTGCGGCGGCCACCGACGCGACGGCGCTGAGTGAACCGCGCAAGGCGCCCCAGCAGCGACGCCAGCGAGTGCGGGACGACGCCGCCAGCTGCACTCTGGAGGCCCTGGCTCAGCACCGCCGCAGCGGCAGCGCCGCGGTCTCCGGCTGCATCCACCACATCCACAGTCGCCACCGCCGCAGCGGACGTGCCCCTCGATGACAGGGCATCGGTGCCCACCGCAGCTGCAGCAGCACTTCGGGACGATGCTGGTCGCGACTGAGGCGGCAGCGGTGGCGAGTGCTGCTGTTGCTGCTGTTGCTGCTGCTGCGCCGTCCGTGGTGCCTGAGGCGGCCGCCCCGTCGCCGCTGCGCCGTCTCCTCTCCCGCCAACCGTCCCACCCTCACGCGTCGCTGCCTCGAGCGCCGCACGGTGGGTGGCGGCGTGGGCCCGGGGGAGCACTGTTGTCGCCGTCGAGGCCGGCGCAGGTCGCGGTGACGGGAACAGCGCCGCGGGGGAGGCGGCACGCGCGATGGGGACGCCACTGCCGGCTGCCACGCCGTGGTGGCGGCGCGAGCCGAGCAAGGCTGTGCGGAAGAGCAGCGGCGCGCCGGTGCCGTCGACGGGGGACACCTGTGGCACGACCCCGGCCCCGAGACAGCCTTCGAACAGCAACGCCGACCGGCCGTACAGACTCCAGAAGGAGCGCTGCAGAATCCAGGTGAACGAGCAGCACGTGTAGAAGAGGGGGACATACACGGCACGCTTCGCGCTCTCGGCGGCAGCCGCGGCCGCGCCATGGTCACTCGCAGACGACAGGCCGTCGTCCTCCGGGCTGCTGGACACGGTGGAGTGGCCGGCGTCCGCCGCGTCTGAGGACGTGTTGCCCACCGCGTCGCGCAGCGGGAGTATGTGCTGCAGCCGCGCATCGGCAGCCGTAGTTGGGGTCCGCGGTGTGTCGATCCCTGGGGCCACCACCGCTGCCGTGGATGGCGACGAGCGGGCAGTGGCGTCGCTGGTGCCGCTGGAGCCGGGGCGGGGGTGTCGGCCGCTGACGACGGACGCAGGCAGCGCGGCTGCCGCAGCGGCCGCAGCGGCGGCGGCGGCGGCGGCGGCGCTCATCAGAGACACTGGGAGCCGCGGTGCCGTCGGTGGCGTACTCTGCGGCGTGGCGGCTCGCTGCTCAGAGAAGGCGCCTTGGCTCTCGGTGTGCGCCTTGTTGAACTCGCGGCAGTCCATGAGGAAACGCGCGTCGTACAGCCCGAAGGAGGCCCACACACGCTGCAGCTGCGACATCTCGGTCTGGATGCTGTAGCTCTGCCGCATCACGTAGACGCAGTTGATGACGTCCACGCAGTGCGAGGTCCACTCGAAGATCTCAGCGAGCGTCTGCAGCAGATAGACGCGGAGGGAGAGGTTGGCGTAGAGGACGAAGAGGACGTACAGCTCCAGCGGCAGCTCGCGGTGCAGCAGGCGCACGAGCAGCTCCTTCACCACGTTGTACAGGCCGTAGAACCACGCCCGCCGCTGCGGGGTGAGGATGTCGCTCCAGCGCACGGCGTACAGGTGCGGCGGCACCTGCGGCGTGCATGTCGGTCGCTGGCGACGACGTGCCGGGGGCTGCGGCGTGTGGGGCGAGAGCGGGGAGAGAGGCGAGTGCGGCGAGACCCACTCGCCGGCGGGCTGCTGCCGCGTCCATGCCGCGTCCACATCGCCGTCGTCCGTCCCGTCACCCACGCCGCCTGCCGCGTCGTCGTGGTAGATGTAGTTGGGGCCGAAGAGCTCGTACCACAGCACGGTGAAGCCGCCGAGGTAGTTCGCGTACGCCTCGCAGTAGTTGAGGATGTCCGTCGACTGCTCCCACCGCTGCACTGGCGTCAGCGCCTCCGCCTCCTTGGCGTCGGCACCGGCACCAGCGGCCGGAGGCGGGGGCGGGGAGACGGTGCTGCCGATGTCGGAGCTCGCGAGAGGGGTGGGGAACGCCGCCACCCCGGTGCTCGAGACGAACAGCGACGGGCCGGCGCCACCGCCGTCCCGGTTGCTGCGACCCTTCTTGATCTGCTCCGCCAGCCGTGCCAGCGCCGTGCGCTTCTGCTGGACGAGGTCCCGCACACGCCGCTGCTCCGCTCGAAACCCTGGATGTGCCTTGGAGGCGAGCACCGTGAGTGTGATGAGAGCCAAGGGGACGTCCAGGTGCGGCCCTGGCTGCTCGTAGGCGCCGGGGACGCGGCGTAGAAGCTGCAGCCCCACGTCAGAGCCCTGCGCCCCCATGACAGCGGCCCTGAGGTACGCCATGAGCCGTGGCGCGGCGGGAACGGTGGCCACCTCGTTGAGGATGCACCGGTGCGCCTCTGGGTCTCCGTAGTGCGCCATGGCAGCGCTCGCACGATGGGGCCTATGAGGTGAGCTACCGCGAAGCAAGAAAAGAGAGGGAGTGACGGGTAGAGCACGAGAGGAAGGAGCGCACAGAGAGAGAGAGAGGCACCACCTCTGCGCGCCACGTGTACATGGACGTCTCGTCTGCATTCCACAGTGATGCTGTTTTTTCTTTTTGGAAGGGTGTCACTCACTCGACTCACAGTGGAACCAACAGAGAGAGAGTAACAGCGTGTGTGTGTGTGTGTGTTTGGACGGCTGCGCCTCAGCGACGCCAGGACGATGCTCCGCGCAGCGCTCCCGCTCTCGCATCACATGTTCGAGGCGGTGGTGGTGGTGGTGGTCGCCGACGGCACTGCCTGCGCGTCCCCCCTTCCCTCCTCCTCTACCTCTGCCGTCTTGGACGTCGAGTAGGGACGCGTGTTGGCGAGCGTTTCGAAGATGGCGCGTGCCCATGGATGGCGGATGCCGGCGCCGGAGCGGAAGAAGCTGCTCAAGTCCTTGCCAGGGTTCGCGGACTCGTAGCCGTGCGCCTGCACAATCATCTCGAGCAGATCCATGTCCTTCACGAAGTGCGACTCCGCCGTCTCCTGCGCCTCGTACTCCTCGAAGAGCTCACGAAGCTCGGTGGCGAAGGTGGTGCTGGGGGAGGAGGACAAGAGCCCGCAGAGGTCCTGGATGGCCTGCGTCTCCTGCTTCCGCTTCACCTCCTTCGGTACCTTCATGGCGGGCGAGATGTCGCCGATGATGCTCTCGCCGGTGTCGTGGCACAGCGCCATCTTGATCATCCGATCCCGGTTCAGCGTGGTGTCGGGGCACATCATGCACATGAGCGACATGCGGTACATGTGATCGCTGATGGACTCCGGACTGCGGATGTCATGCTCCACCCACCCGCGGCGCGCCGTGTCCTTGAGTCGCCCCATCGTGTGAAGAAACGCGATGACATCCTGGGCCGCCCTCGAGCCCGTGCTAAAGGACATGACGCCGAACCAAGGCGGAGGGAAAGGATGGAGAAGAGAAGAACACCGGCGCGACGAGGAGACGACAAGACACGCACGACACCTGCTCACGTGTGTGTGCGTGCGTGTGTGCGTGAGTGTGTTCACGTGTGTGTGTGCAGGGCGGGGTAGCAGAGAGAGAGACATGCGTCGAGACACAAGGAGGAGGAACACCTGCAGAGGGGGAGGGACTGGGACTCGAGGACCGCCACGAGAAGTGAGACGAGATGAAGGCTATTCACCTCCTCCTCCTCTCCACTCATCAAACACTCTCTCATGCAGCAAGTAGTTTCTGTTGCTGCCGTAGTTCATCGATTACCTGTTTTTTTTTGTCTATTTGTGTGTGTGTGTGTCTGCGACACCACGACGTACGATGTGGAAACGGCGCGCCAACAACACCGACAACAACAACGAGAAAAATAAAGAAAGAAACGGCTAACTTCCTCGCACCGCATGCGTCGAGACGGCTGTGCTGCACTGGCTGCTCAATGGGAAGGACGTGCGCGACCACAACTCTCCCGTGTGCAAGCAACGAGAGAGAGAGAAGGTGGCGAGAGGGGGGAGATGCGGAGAGGATCCACGGTGGCGCTGAGCTTCTCCTCCTCTCTCTCCCTCTCTCCCTCTCCATCCACACCCTTTGCCGACTCGCACCGCCGCCGCCGTCGATGGACGTGGATCACCCGCGCTAGAGGTAGCTGGTGAAGCGCTCGTAGGGAGTGTTGCCGTGCTTGTCTTTGATGGGCTCGTTGAAGCCCAGCTGGTCGGCGAGCGTGCGGCCCTTGAAGGTGGACACGGCGCGGAGCACCTTCCCATCCACTGCACTGGAGTAGACACACATGAAGGCCCCGGTGGACGCCTGCTGCACTGGGGTGTGACTCGTCAGCTCCACGTGGACGTCGCTGTTGAACTCCTGCATGAAGCTCCACCGCTGCAGGTGCTCGATAAAGGTGCTGTCAGGCTTCTGCTCAGCGCTGCAGACCACATCGATCTGCGTCATCTTCTCCGGCGCGCCAAGCAGCGTCCGCCAGCGAGGCCGATCCACGGTGCGGATGTAGACGGACTCGATCTCTGGGTACACGTGCAGGAGCAGGTGCAGCTCCAGCTGCGCCACCGGCGGGATCGGCGGCCGCGACGCCATGCAGGCAGCGAGCTGGTCCGGCTCGAGGCGCTTCAGCGGCATCTTGGTCGTGTCGAAGGTCCGGACAAGATTGTCGTCGACGAGTCGCCCCTGTGGCGAGGAGGAGCCGCCGCTGCTCCCGCTGCTGCTGCTGCTGCTGCTGCTGCCCTCGCCGCCGCCGCCGACGACGGCCAGCTGGCGGTCCTTGCTCTTCTGCTGTCGCAGCCGTGCCAAGGTTACCATCTCCGGGTATGTGATGAACTTGCTCGAGCGCAGTCCTGGGTTTACGAGAATGCCAAGCTGGTGCTGGCCGAGCGCAACGGTGGCGAGCGTGCTGAAGTGTTGAATGTTGCCCGTGACGCAGACGGGAAAGGGCAGCTTGCAGAACTCCTCCCACTGCGCCCCGTTGCGCGGCACCGGGAACCAGCACGAGTCGTACATGTTCGTCCGCGAGAAGTACGAGTCCATGTACTCCTCCATCGTGAAGATAGGCAGCACCGGCATCCCATTCGGCAGCTCCAACAGCACCGGCACGCGCTTCTCCTCACACAGCTCCATCTCGACCCACAGCTTCTTCCCACTCGGGAAGACGTCGGACGCGTTCGCCACCACCTCGGTGCACATCTCAGTGGTCCGTAGAAACATGTACACCTCATTCCACGCCTCGTGCTGAGCCGACTCGTTGCGCACCTTGTCCAGCGCCAGCCGCAGCCGGTCCATCTTGGACATGCTCTTGATGTTCTGCGAACTCGACATGACGTCCTGCAGGATCCGCTGCCGCTGCTGCTCCGGCACGTAGGGCGGGTCCTCTTCGCTAGACACGTTGTGCATGTCGACGCCAAACGTGGACATGGCATCCTTCATGCGGTCGGGGACGGTTGGCTGCTCACGATAGCCCTTGTTCGGCAGCCGCGTCTGGTGCCGACGCTGCACCCAACACGCCGAAGCACCAGCCGCACCACCATCGACCGCAGCCACGCAAGCGCGTGAGTTGACCACCGCACTGCCGGCGTGGCGGCGGCCCCACTGCGCCGCAAGTCGCATGATGGCACAAGGCACAACACAGTACTGTGTGTTGATGGGACCAACACAGAGGAGAGAGAGAGAGACGCCGGGTAAATAAAAAAAAAAAGAGGAGCAGAGGGGGAAAGGAAGTGGAGGTGGTGTGCGACGTGCGATAAGTGCGAGCTCGACAGTCTGCCCGCTACGGAATGTCGAGCAGAGGCGACGTGGTTCATTTGGAGACAGTTGCGCTGTTGCTGGCGTTGCGGCTGCGGAGACGACCGGAGGGGGATGGACAGAGGCGATGCAGCGGACGCGCACCAGCGCGGTGGACAGCGGTGAATCCAGGCTCAAAAGCACACCAACAAACACACATAGACACACACACTACGTTGATGTTCGTCGCAGTGGAGCAGCCGCCTCTGGGCGTTCAGCAGTGTCTCCAGAGACGGAGAGCGGCACGTCAGCCCACCCACTCAGGCACCTCTCCCTCGAGGGAGAGGTGGACGCGAGAGAGGGGCGCAGGAGAAGACGAGGGTTCAGCGCCTTGCTGTTGGGTCGACCATCCGCTCCAACAAGATGCGCTCCATCTTGGCTGGAGGCAGATTCTCTGCGATGCAGAGGTACTCCAGCTGGTCGCGGTGCTCGATGATGGAGGCCAGCGTGTCGCGGTGTTGGTAGCGCATCCACTCGTCCTTGGTCGTCTCAAGCGTCATGGTGCCTTCGTGCTTCAGGAGCACCTGTTCAATGTGCGGGGCGTACTGCAGCCCTGGACGCACAAACGGATCGCCCATGTTGATGAAGCCCACAAGACGAAGGGGGGGGGGGAAGAGGCGAAGGATGAGCTGGCTGCAGCTGCCCTGTGAGAGCACCCTGCAATCGTACAGCGTGTGAATGTGAAGACATATGTGTGTGTGTGTGTGTGTGTGTAGGTGGGTTGGAATCACGGCAGGGGGATGTGATCGGCATCGTATGTGCGCGACCGACAGCGCCATGGAGCCGTCACAGCACAAACAGAGGGGGGAGGGAGAGAGAGAGAGAGCGGCGAAGGAGAAGTGGACGAGTCTTGACGACGGAGAAGCACACACACAGAAGGAGTCACATCTTCTCCTCTTCCGGTACGCCTACATTCGAAGTGGAGGGAAGCACAACGACGCGGCCAGACTTGACTGATGGTCGACCATCATCACAACGGCAGAGCCACAGTGAGCGACGGAGCAGAAGAACGGGTCTAGACTACCCCCCCCCCTTCTCACACACACACACGCATACACACCTCTGCGAGACGTCAGATGGGAGGGAGGGGTGACAAGGGAGACCAGAGCGCCGGTGTGGCTGGTCGCGCATGCTGGCCCAGGCATCGCCTCTACACAGCTGCTGCGTCCTTCAGCGGAGGCGGCAGTGGTGGCGGAGCCTGCAGCATCGCTGACAGGGTGCGCTGCGAGGGGACGGTGTCGGACCTTCTACGCCGCTGCGCGCTCTGGTCTCCCCCGAGCCGGACACCACGCGGTGGCGATGGCGACGCCGTGGGCCTCGATGACGCGCTGCCGCTGCCGTGGAGGGGCGTAGTGCACGACAGACTGGAGAGCTCGATCGAGGGGCTCAGACCAGACGGGGGAGATGTGCCCCCCGACAGCGATGCGGAGTGCCGCTTCCCCGGCGGGGTGGGTGGCGGCGGCGGCGGCGGCGGCTGTGTCTGGGTGCTGCCGCGCAGGCTCGGGCCCGCCTCTTTGGCCAGCACCGCCACACGCAGCACGTCGAGCTCGTGGCGCCGCACCTGCAGCTCTTGAGCGTAGGCGATGCGTCTCGCGAGGTCTCTGTCGCTCAGCACGACACTGCGGGGGTTCAGTGCGGGGCGGAATGTGCACTCCTCCTCGTCCTCTGCCGCTCCCTGCACCGCGTGGGCCGCCGACTGCGCACCGCCGGTGGCGCGACGTTGACGCTGCACATGATGGTCGTACCCCCGCACACGCACGGCAGCGGCGGCGGCGGCACCACCAGGAGACTCTGCCGGCGCTGACGGCCGCACCGCCGTGCCGGTGCGCTTCGCGACACGCTGGGCCCTTCCACCACCCCGTGTGGAAGCAGCCCGCCCCTGTGACGCGGCTGCCGCGGCAGCCGCTACAACCACCGCCGGCTCCGCTGCTGCCGCTACCCCGCCAGCCTCTCTCTCCTGCGCCGTGTAGATGTGCGTGCGCGCGGACCGCTCCTCCGCAGCGGCAGACGAGGTGCGTGCCGCCGCGGGGGTGCAGACCGCCGCAGCCGTGCCGTGTCGCACGCCAACACTGCGATGCCGCCCGCTACCGAGACTGTCGCTCGAGCTCAGCGACCGCGCCGGCGAGTTCGCCGACGCAGTGCCGGAGTGCACCACGTCATGAGAGGCCGCGGCAGTCTCGGTGGAGCTCGTGGAGCAGCAGTGTGGCGCCACGGCAGCGGTGGTGGCGCCGTGTTGATGGGGCAGAGACCATGGCTGGATCCCGTGCGTTGCCACGTAGCGCGCCAGCGCTGCCATGAAGCCCGTCTTGGTGATCTGCTGCTGCTCGTCGGCGACGCACGCGGCGAGAGCGACGTCGACGCCGGCGTCCTCTGGGTAGTACCGCCGCACCTGGTGCCGCACCTGCGCGAGGCACACAGTCGCCGACGTGGGAGACACGGCGTACTTGTAGAAGAGAGCGCCGAGCCGAATGCGCAGCAGCTCCTTGTGCACCGACGCGTCCATCACGGGCGTGGCTGCGTGTCGCGAAGGCAGCGGCGGCGACGATACAGACGCCGACGGCGACAGTGACGGAGACACGTAACTGCTGACAGTAGCGGCGGCGGCGCAGGCGGCGGCAGCAGCAGCAGCGGTGCCGCCGCCGCTGCTGCTGCCCGCGCCGCTGCGCGATGGCGACCGAGACGACGCCGCCCTCTGCGACGACACCGACCGCGATCCAGTCACCCGGGCAACCCCGCCGCCGTCGCAGGGTGGTCGAGATGCCGACAAGGCCGCTGCATTCACCTGCGGCTGCGATGGCGGCGCCGCTGTCGAGGGGCGGGGGGCGTCGCCACTGCGCAGGTCTGATCCGTGCCGGCTCACAGGGTCACTGACACATGGAGTGGGCCGGCGCCACGGCAACGCCTCGCGCTCCTCGCGCTCCACCGCAGCGCGCAGCTCCTCCCTGTGCACGTCACGCGTCGCCGCCCACGCCGCGAATCGATCGGCGAGCTGCGCGGCGTCAGCGCGTGTGAGGCGCAGTGCTCCACCGACGACGTGGCGATGGTCTCTCGCCGTCTCACGCTGAAGGCGGACTTGCCGCCGGAGCAGACGCTCACCGCCGTCACGGTAAAGCCGTTCCCCGGGCTCAAACGGCTCTCGCGCTGGCGGAGGGACACTCGCGCGGCGGCCGCGGCTCGGCTGGGACGCGCCGGAGGAGGAGGAGGGGCGGCGGCGGCGCAGGGTCGCCACGAGCTCCTCCGTTCGCGGCGACAGCGTCGGGTGGAAGGTGCACTCCTTCTCCAGCTCCACCGCCCGCTCGAGTCGCAGTCGCTGCCGCGACTCGTCGAGCATGGCATGGTTCCCCAGTCGCAGCTCTGGTGGAGTGTATGGGCCCGACTCTGCAAGTCGCACGGCGTACTTGGAGAGGGAGGGGCGGAAGGTGCACTCCTTCGTCTCCTCCGCCGCCGCCAGCCGTGCTTGCGTCTCTTGCATCTCGCGCACGTTGTTGGCCCGCTCGCGCGCCTCAAGAAACAGCCGCGTCCCTCGCTTCACCGCCTCCGCCGGCACGCGCACGCGTCGCACCTGCTTGCGCGCCTCCTCCTCGCGCTCCTTGCGCCTCTCGTACTTCTCCACACGTCGCTCCAGCTGCACCTTGCTCGGCGTCAGAATGCGCGAGCGCGCGAGCTCGTCCGGCTTGCGGCGCGGCTTGCGGGTCGGCACGGCCACGGAAGGGGACGCGCTCGCGCTGCCCTGTGTGGACGCCTCCGTCTCGCGATCCGCCCCGCCAGCGCCGGCGGCGGCAGATGTATTGGTCGCACCCCTGCCAGGGCCGAGCGTCGGCGGCCCGCGCAGGTACTCGCGGGCGAGGTGGCGGTACATCTTCTCCAACGCGCGCGCCTCGCGGTCCGCCTCCTCCACCTCCAACGCGGGCCGCCGCGACGCACCTGCACGGGCAGCGGTCAGAGCCGGCGACCGAGCCGAGGTGCCCCGGCCAAGAGAGGGTGCCCGCCGCGGCGGTGCCGTGGTGCTCGGCCGCGCCGGTGTCGGCTCGCGTAGGCGACGCGCCAGACCACGGCCGCGGAGAAGTTGACTGGTTTCGTACACGTGCGGCTCGCCGCCGTAGTGGCCGGCCAGGCTCATTCGCGCCAGCTCCTCCACAAGTGCATCGGCGGAGTCGGCGGTGCTGCTGGAGGCGACCGAGTCCAACTCGCTGTCGGAGACCGCGATACGGCCGCGACTCGTGAAGAGACTCATGCGAGCGGGTGAGCGAGGACGTCTGGCGCACAGCCCTCCCCCTCCCCCCCCCCCTCTCTCCTCCTCCTCCTTTCCTCTCCCCTATCACGAGTACGGGTAGAGAAAGAGAAAGCGTGAGAAGGAGAAGTGGATGGCCGGCGCGCACCCGTGCACACACACGCACGTTCGCTCTCTCACAGACGTCGCGTCCTCGCTGTTCCTCCTCGACTGCGCGTGACGTTGCCCTCTCTCTATCTGTCTAGATAAATGTAGCAGGCCCTATACGTCTCTCTAAGGCGCTTACGAATGACTTCTATGTGTGTTGTGTGTCTGTGTGTGTGTCTGTTGATGCTCGTGTACCGACACACCAGCACACAATGCACGACAAGAGAATTGTAAAAAAAAAAAAAAAGCACGCCTCTGTTGCAGAGGCGCGAGAACACACGCGGTGCGCGGGTGCGCTGCCGCCTGCCGCCCAGCAGTCCCCAGTCCCCCTCGTGTACCTTGGACACCCTCAGAGACCCCCCAACCCCCAAACCTCTGCGCCGGCACACCACGTGCAACGGAGAAGCAGCGCCGCCTCGCTGTCGAGAGAAAGAGACACTCAGAGAGAGAGAGAGATCGCGGCAGAGCCGACGCACACCCAAAAGAGAGAGAGCAGCAGGCGATGGTGAAGACGAGGAGGACAGATGGAGGGAGTGCGAAGGATTGTTGCATCAAGTCAAGCAGCGCAAGGGAAGCAGCACCTCCAACCCTGCCTGCACCCTGCACACACAGAGTGTGAGAGACGCACCATGCGGCCTGGCTAGCGCGTCGGCAGTCTCTGTGCAGGTGTCGAGGAGCGAGAGCGAGAGAGCGCGAGAAAGCGAGAGAGGAAGGCAGCGACGAGACGGAGAAGGTGGAGAGGCGGTGGGGTACAGGACATTGCCCTCCCCTCTCCACCTCGTCTCTCTTCTCAGTCCCTCGTCTCACCACCGCCTCCTGCAAGTCTCCTTTTGTGTTGACAGAGAGGAGAGGAGGGACGGCGATGGGAGAGAGAAAGAAAGAGAGAGTGCGTCTCGTCACGGGCACCGACGGTGCAGCAGCCCGCCCCACCCACCCACACTCCATCAACAGCACACTCCCACCCTTTCCCTTCTCCCTATCCATCACACAGAGAGAGAGAGAGAGGGGAGAGGACGTTCATTCGTTAGCGACTCTTATGATGTGGTGTTACACGCAGAAGATGGACACGCTGTCCCGCCTCGCATCAGAAATCCTGGAGTGAAGGAGCGATGTACTGGCCCTCACTCTCACTCTCTCTCTCTCGTGTCTCAGCACACCAAGTGCCGAGACGCGTCCTGCCACACGCGCCAAACCAGGCGCCAGCGCAGCTGCAACAAAGAGGCAGACAGAGAGAGCGGAAGAGGTGGTTGGAGGTGGTTGCAGCGGACCCATGCGGTGGTCCGGAGAGCAGAGGAATGGGAGAGAAGGCGTGGAGGGTGGCGCTGGCGGGCTACGCGTCGTCCTCGTCATCACACGGCTCCCACTCCGGCTCGCCAAGGTCCTCGTCCTCCCCCTCCCCCTCCGCGTCCTCGGTGTCCTCCGCCTGCAGCAGCTCGAGGGGGTTGGGGTGGTCGAGGTCGGTCACCCGCGCCGCAGCCTCTGGCCCACCCATCTCCCCCACAAGGACGCTGATGGCGGTGTCCACCTCACCGAGGGCCGCCGCATCGCTGCCAGAGAGCACCAGCAGCACACGCGCGCGTCGCAGTAGCCGAGCCGCGTCCGTGTGGCGGCCCCGGATGCGCGCGCACTCGCCGAGGAGGAACCACACGTAGGGGTTGTTGTCTCCGTACTGGAGCACCTCCAGCAGGAACTGAAACGCCGCCGCCGCGTCCACCTGCATGAGTAGACGACCCAGCTCGATCTTGGACTCGTACGTGGGCTGGTGCTCCTCCCCGAGGCGATGCGTGAGATCCACGGCGCGCAGCAGCGACTCATGAGCCTCCTCACGGCGGCACTGACTGAGCCGGAGCGAGGCGTGCAGCTGATGCGGCTCCACCATCTCACTGTTTAGCTGCAGCGCTCGCGACACGGCCTGCTCGCACTGCTGCTCGGCGTTCTCGGCGAAGCAAAGATCGGTCAGGTACAGCTCTGCCACAGCGCAGCACATGGTCGCCATCGTCTCCTGCAGCGTCTTCTTCATCTTCTTCTTGCGGCACCCGTGGAGCATGAGGCTGGCAATCTGGTACGCCTTCTCGTAGCACTTGAGCGCCTCCTCCGCCTCACACAGTTGCGCTAGGTTCAGGTACTTCACGTAGCCGCGGTCGGGGCTGATGTCGATGGCGTGACGCAGCATCTGCTGTGCTCGCGAGAGGTCCTGCGCATGGTGGATCAGAACCTCCGCGTAGGCCTCCAGCACCTCGTCGTTGTTCGGGGACTGGGCGAGCGCGACCTCGTAGAACTCGCAGGCTGCCCGCACATTGCCGACGTCCACGGCGCTCTGTGCGAGGGCAAGCAGCGTGTTGGCGTTCATCGCGCGTCTCAGCTACACTCGTTGTCTCCTCTACCTTGTGTGTGTGTGTGTGTCTCTCTCCCTCCCTCTCTCTCTCCGTCTGTACGTCCACCGCTTCTGGTTCGATGCAGTGCTTCGGCTCCCGACTGCCGGTGGCAAACAAAAAGCCCCACCCACGCGACACGCGAGCTCACGCACCCACGTCGACGCTTACGATGCAGTAATGTGATGTGTGTGTGTGTGTGTGTGTGTGTGTGTTATGCATGTGGATGCATGTATGTGTGTGTGTGTGTACGTGTGAAGGCCAGTGCATGGCAGGGGCGTGTGGAAGGGGTACAGTGGATAATGAACATGCCAACGTGGATGTGTGGTACGACGGTGTAGAAGCACCAAAGGAAAAGGACAACACATCTCTTCTCATCCTCTCGGCCTCCTCATCGTGCCCGCAAACTGCGCGTGTATGTGACTATGTGTGTGCATGTGTGTATGTGCGTGCGAGCCTACTTTTCGCATGTGGTGTACATTACATCGAAGGCAGACGTGGCTCAGTCGGCACGCTCGCAGTGGACTCCCGCCCGCACCTGCGCAAGGAGAGGGATGAACGGAGGGTGGAGAGGCGGTGTAGCCCAAAGGGAAGATCAGATGAGGAGGAGGAGAGTCGCACCTCCCCTCCCTCCCTCACGTACTCCTCCTTTCACCTGCGCCGGCATGCACCTCCCCCCCTCTCTTCCACTCCCATCACGTGGTGGTGTTACGCCGCCCCCTCCTTCTCGTCCTCCTCGAAGAGGGTGAAGGCCTCGGCGAGCAGCAGCCGCTCGAACATGTGCGGCAGCTCCTTCTCGTACTCCACCTCCTGCGGCTCACCGTCCTCGTCGCCGCCGCCGCACACACCGCACTCGAGGCAGAGAAGTTGGATGTCCCGCCGTGTGAGGTGGTAAGGGGCGTTCTCCAACGCGTCCTGGTAGTCCTGCACGAGGAGACGGCCAGTCCCGGCCTCGTCCAGCAGTCGAAAGCTGCGCAGGAAGCCTTGCTCCACGTCGTAGCGGTTCATCCCATGCACCGTCGCACCAGCGTCGCCGGCGTCCACCTGGAACAGGGGGTCGTGGTTCTGCTGGAAGTACTGGATGGTGCGCACCGCGGCGTGGGAGAAGGCGGTGTAGTCGATGGCGTCGTCCTCGATCGCCGTGGTCGGGGCGGTGAGGAGGAAGAGCGCCTGCTGCTCCGTGAGCTCCAGCGCCTCCAGCAGCGCCCGCCGCACCTCCGTCACGGGTAGCCTCCCGCTACCCGACGCATCCATCGAGGAGAACACCTTCACTATCTTGTCGGCTAGCATCGCCCGCTCGGGGTCGTTCACGACGGGCACGTAGTGGTCTGCCGGCGGCTGCCGCGCCTGCAGCGGGTCTGTCTCGAGCGCCAGCTTCTTGAAGTAGGCCGCACTCCATTCCAGGATGTCAGTCGGCTGACTGCGCAGCACCTCCCGCGCGTACTCCTTCAGCACGTCGCTGAAGTTTGGCGGAAGGTGCTGGCGCGGCTGGTACTGCGTCGCCAGCGTACGCTCTCGAAACGTCTCCGTAGACATACCTCTGTATGCAAGCGAGAGAGAGTGTGTGTGTTGTTGTCTGTGTCTCTGTCAGTGTCTGTGTGCGTGTGTTGCAGCGACAGCGTCTATACTGCGTAGAAGCAGTTCAGAAGTGCCACGTCCTCCTCCTTTTTCCGTTTCCTCTTCGCGTGCTTCTCCGCCTCCAGTGCAAGAGAGAGAGAGTGTGTGTGTGTGTGTGAGTACAAGTGCTACTGGAAGAGAGAGAGAAGGTGAAGTGGACGAGGCAGCTGGTGCAAGAAGGAGGGGGGAGGAAGGGAAGGAGAAGGCGCAAGAGTCGAGATGAGGTGGTGCAGGAGGTCGAAGAGGTGAGGAGAGGATGGCCTCTGACGCGCCCACGCGCTGGGAAACAAGGGGAAAGAGGGGGGGGGACATCACGTCGATGACCGATGCACCACGTGCACCTCTGCTCCCGTCTCAACCCCCAGCTCCCTTGTCGCTGACTGCCCCACCTGCCGTGTCCTATCCCGCTTAGTTCGGTCCTCACGCACAGTTGTGTGTGTGTGTGTGTGATGGTGGAGGGGTTTGCCTGCTTGTGTCTCTTTGTGTGCATGTTTGTGTGTCTATTTATGATGTCTCGCGTGGTGTGCGATGGGGCTCCGCAGATACCGCGGCGTGCGCCACGCTCAGCACTCCCCGCACACACACACACACACAACTATACGCCTACCCCTCTCACGCACCACTTCCGCACCACGACCTGTCAAGAGATGTCCCTGAGAGAACGTGTGCGTCACCGACTCAGAGACAGACAGAAGACACATGGAGAAAGAGAGAGAGGGGAAGAGTTGCAGGGACACGCACAGAGAGCACAGTGGACACGAACACGGTCGGGAGGGGGCACAAGACGGGGAGAGGAGTGAAGGCAAGGGGAGGATGGTGGGCAAGCAGAGTGCACCGCAGAGCACCGAACAACAGCGACTGGTCAACACAATCACACCAAAACACTAGAAAAAAAAAAAATGAAGACAGAGACGAAGCGCCAGCAAAAAAAAAGGACGATAGACTTCTCTGCTTCTTCTTTTCTTTTTCTTTTTGTTGTTGTTTCTCGTGACGATGTATCTCCTCTACGTGTCGAAGGAGTCGTAGAGGAGGTGGTTGATGGCGGGGGTCAGGGCAAAGGTGCTGTCGTCGACCAGCTCGCACACGCCGTTGTAGCGGATGAGGAACTTGCGGGTCTCGTCGAACCAGCGAAGTTCGTACTCGTTGTGCACGAACACCTGCACGGCGCCGTTGGAGAGGAGAAAGGCGCTGAGGCTGCGATCCTCGTTGAAGCGGAACCACCGCACGTAGAGGAACGGCTCGCTGTTGCAGCTGTAGGCGCTGCGGGGGGCCTGGTAGACCGAGACCGTGCCAGGGGTGCGCTGCTGCTTCATCGAGTTGGTGTCGTACGCCACGATGTCCTGCAGCGCCTGGAACGCCGTCCGGAGGTCAGGGAGGCCCTTCGCCTTGAGCAGCGACGTCGCGCGCGTCACATCCGCGCCGTCGACCGTGTCCACCCGATCCACCACGAAGAACTGCCGCTCCAGCATCGAGAAGACGGCGGAGTGCATCGCAAAGTCACTCGTCAGGAAGACCGCGCCGGTGCGACCGGGCTGCGCGTGGTAGACAAACGCGTACGGCTCCTCCTCCTCCGCCTCCGCCTCCGCTGCTGTGGCAGTCGCGGTGGTGCCTCCCGATGAGGCGTGGCTGTGGTGAGGAAAGAGGTAGAAGTGTCGAATCCACTCGCCGTTCAGCAGCGCGTCGCGCTCCTCCGGCGCCGGCTGCCGCGCCGCCTCATCTCGCCGGTCCTTCTTGAAGCGCGCGAAAGGCCGCCACGGACCCTCCGGCACGGCCTCCACAGTTCGCTGTCTCACCTCCACATCCTCGGGGCGCTGCACCGCCCACGCCGCGGTCCCCGCCGCCGACGTGCCCCCGCGGCGCGAGCCACCGCCACTGCCACTGTCACTGTGGCTCACCTCTTGCTGATGCATGGCGGCAATGGACATACGCGGGAGGCGTATCCGCGCCACCTCGTCCGCCTCGTCCTCGTCGACGTCGCTGGCGTCGCGTGCGGGGCGTCGCCTTCGCTGGCCATCCTTGGCGGCACGGCTGCTCCGCCGCTGTGCCGTGGACGAGTCACCGCTCTTGCCCTGCTGCGGGGGCCGGCCGCGACGCGGCGGCGGCGGTGCCGCCGCTGCAGCGCCTCCGCGTCTCCCAGCCTCCTCCTCCTCCCCTTCTCCACCCTCGTCGTCGAGGACAAGGTGGGCGGTGGGGTGGACGGAGCCGCGTCCGCGCCGGCCCTGCGGCGCGCAGCCGAGCTGCGTCCCACCCGTCTGGAGCAGGTGCTCACGCAGCACACAGCTGTTGGGGTGCACCATGCGACAGCAGGCGCATGTGCACTGCCGCTGGTACGTCGTGTAGCACTCGGGACACAGGTCGCGGCCGCACGGGCAGTGGAAGTAGTGCAGGTCCTTCTCATTCGGCCCAGTGGGGAGGAACTCGTAGTCGCACATGTCGCACACGAACCCATACTGGTACTTCTTGCTCAGCACCTTCGTCACCTCCTTGAAGCGGTGCGGGTGGGCGGCCGACTTCTCCTGCTCCTCCGCGAGCCACGTGATGTTGTAGCGCTCCTGGTCCTCGACAATGGTCAACCGGAAGCTGGCGAGCAGCCACGCATGCTCGAGCAGCAGCATCGCCGACAACGCACGGCGCCGGTCTGCCTCATCCTGCCACACGACATCGAGGCTGAGCTCCAGCGCCATGCGCTGCGTGCGCGTCAGCGGTGGCGAGCCCCGGCGTGCCACAGGCACAGGTGCGCCGGAGCTGGCCGTGCCACCAGCGCTGGCGTCTGGCGCTGCGGTGGGTCGCCTCAGCGACGTCTGCCGCGACGGCGCCGCTGACTCGTGGGCTGTCATGGCGAGCGATGCGTGGCGTCGTGCCGGCCGTGACACGGACCGTGATGCCGACGCGGCGGCGGCAGAGACGCTGGCGACGCTGGACAGCGAGGCGCGGACGACGCCGCGCAGTATCGACGAGGAGGGCTGGTGCAGCGACCCGGCACCTCTGCGCCTGCTGCCGCCGCTGGACATGGCACGGGGCTCCGACGACAGCAGCGGCGGCGGCGGCTCTGTACCCTCCAGCAGCTCCTCACTGACGGCGCGACGCTCTCCCCCGGACGACGCAGCGCGACCCACCGACCGACGCACGTCCCGCACCAGCTGCGGCGGTGTCACGCACGCCGGCTCTATGGCCTTCGCCTCTCCAGCCAGCGCCGACACCTCCTCCGGCGCGGCCGTCGTGTAGTCGGCGGTGTTCAGCTCCGCCTGCAGGCGCACAGGTGCGACAGCACGGCGGTCGCCGCGCAGCGTCACACCAGCCGACGAGGCCCGCCTCCCGTCTCCCTCGGCAGACGGAGCCCGCGAGTCGACGAGCGCCGCGGTGGCGGAGGCGGCGCTCTTCGCACGCCGCGCCGACTTGGACCGCCGCGCCTTCGCCGTCTCCTCCGCCA
Source organism: Novymonas esmeraldas (assembly GCA_019188245.1). NCBI lineage: Eukaryota > Euglenozoa > Kinetoplastea > Trypanosomatida > Trypanosomatidae > Novymonas > Novymonas esmeraldas. The sequence goes on along the minus strand of JAECZO010000009.1, from coordinate 42,992 downwards.
TGACTACAGATATCTCGCGTATGGGCTTGCTGTGCTTCCGGGTGCTGGCCCGCACATCGTACACCTGCACCGCCACCGTGCCATCGACGCCGCCCTCGCCGCCCTCACCGCCGCGCTGCACCACCCTGAGGGAGCTGCGGGCTGGCGTGGTGGCGGAGGTGCCGAAGGCGTGCAGGTCACCGCCGCTGCCGCTGCTGCTCTGCTGTGCGTCAGTGTCGCCGTTGTCGTCGCCAGAGGGAGAGGCGGGGCTGTGCAGTCGACTCGTCCGCAGCGACGCCGCGACGCCAGCGCTGCGCTCCTCCACGGCGCGCATCAGATGCGCCTCATCGTGGGAGAGCAGCACGTCGTCCTGGACGCCAAGGAAGGCCGCCACCGCCGCCGGTGGGTACCGCCGTCGTAGGTTCCAGAGCTTGTTCGCCAGGATGCGCTCCACCGTGGGGCGCTCGTCGGGGTTGGGGACAAGAATGCAGTTGACCAGCTGCCGGAGGTCCTGCGAGACGGTGACCCCGACTGGCCACTGCCAGTCACCGGCCGCCACACGGCGCAGCAGACGCTCGTTCATCCGCTGCTGCTGCTGCTGCTGCGCCACGCCGTTGCCCTTCGCCGCCTCTGCCGCGCTCGTGGCGTCGGTCCCGACTGCCGCGCCGGATGAGCTCGCCTCCGCCGGCGCGGGTGTCTCCGGCGCTGTCGGGTAGGGGTTGCGCTGCGTGAAGATGGAGAAGAGCACGATGCCGAGCGACCAGACGTCGGCCGCTACGCCGACGCTGACTCGCTTGTCCTTGTGCAGGGCATTGTGCGCCATCTCAGGAGACATGAACGACACCGTGCCCGCCACCACGTCGCCCGGCGGTGGCTTGAGGGAGGTGCATGCCAGGCCGAAGTCGATGAGCTTCAGGTTGCCGTCGAGGTCAAAGACAAAGTTCTGTAGTTTGATGTCGCGGTGGATGCAGTGCTCCGCGTGCACGTACGAGACGGACTGGACTACCTGGTACGCCATAAAGAGCATCTCCGCCTCGCTCGTGATGCGGGTGCTGAGGAGCAGGTCGTGCAGCGTGCTCGGCACACAGAGCTCCATACCGACGACGATCAAGTCCATCGTCTTGTTCAGCGCGCCGAACTCGAAGCGCGGGAGCAGGAGCCGGCCCTTGGTGCACACGCGGCTCAGCACATCCAGCTCCTGACGCAGCCGGGTAGCCTTGCCCGTTGCTATCTTCAGGGCCAGACGCGGGTAGTCGTCGCACACGGCGCGGTACACGGTGCCGAAGGAGCCCTGACCGATGCGCTCGCAGGCCTGCACCTCCTTCACCACCTCGGCATCACCGCTGCGCAGGGCGGGGAAGCGCAGGACCACCTTCCGCACACGGTCTCCATCGTAGTCGATGGAGTCCACCGTGCCCAGCATCGCGTACCCGCACCGCCTCCGTCTCCTGTCACGCCACCACACAGAGACAGCCGCAGACAGGTCCCCTTCGAAGGCTGTGCTTATGCGGTTTTTTTTTTGTGGGGGTGCGTGCGCCAGCCTTGACGTGCTGTGTGTGTGCAGAGACACAAACACACAGCGTCTCTACAGGGATAGCAGGCGAAGGAGAGGAGAAGGAGTAGGAAGGAGGGGGGGAGGAGAGTGTGTACTGTAGTGTGTGAGACAATGCAACGCGGCACTATCGTGTCAGCGGAGCGACTTCACCGCCTCCACGAGTGTCGGGGAAGTTGGACACAAGAAGGAAGAGGAGTAGGAGGAGGAGATGGTGGGGCGGCACGGCAGCGGTGCGCCTGCATGCGTTGGGGGGGCCTCAGGTCTATGTGTCTATGCCAAACGGCTTCTGAACAAAGGAGGGGAGAGAGAGCAAGTGGTGGCGGCGCTCCGACGGTGCGAGAGGAGCGATACTGTCTGTGTGTGTGTGTGTGTGTGTGTGTGTGTAAATGTGCGCGTATGTGTTTCTCTGCACCTCTCCACTTCTGCTCCGTGACGAAGCAAGTGCCGTGCCGTGTTGGAGGGGGGGGGGGAAGGAGGGGAGCGAGAAGCAGACTCAGTGGCGTTGCGGTTCCGTGTGCGTCGCGCTATCATTGTGGTGGTGGTGGTGTGTCGAAGGATGACAAGGAGGAAGAGAAGAACGGCAGAGCCACGAGAGAGAGAGAGAGAAGGCGGTGAGGTGGTGGTGCAAGTCCACTGCGCGACCGAGGACTATTCAGAGCGGCAAGACGCACATGAGCATACACACACACACACACACATGTAGAGGTACACGTGCGCAGCACCGGTGAGGTGTGTGTGTGTGATTGTGCGTTGGTGGGGGGGGGGGGGGGGGGGCCCCCCCCCCCCCCAG